>MU224422.1:2442753-2455082 GCA_018584345.1 Thuja plicata
ATTTCTACTTCTTCCTCATTCTCTTCCGGTATAGGCACTTGCAAAAATGGATGTTGGGAGGATTGAATTGGTTCAATGGGTAATTGTGTTTTACTTTTATTCTTTCCGGATGGAGGTTGATAAAAACATTTTTTGGATCTTTTAACCAAATTATCAGCAACCTCTTGTTCTTTTACAAAGGATGCTATTTGTGTGTCTGACATCCCGTTCCCACTTTTGCCTTTGCACATAGCCATCCCATTACCAGAAGGGCCCATAAAATGAAGTTTGACCTGGGAATATGAGCTATTGAATGCTTTGCCTTTGTTACTTTCACAATATTTACACTTCCAATGATATGAACCACCTCCAACAACTTGTTGTTCTCTTATGGTATGTCTCCATAAAGGAGATGCTACATCAACTTTGAAATTATCACTTCCTTCCCCTGCCACTGAACTTTGACTACCGGCGGTGGCCATTCTTGCACAATACAATGTAATTTCTTGCTTTGCTAATAAGATATTAAGAAATTAAATAAACTTAAATTAGAAAACAACTATGAACATCCACCAAACAAGTGCAAAAACATGATACAAAAAGACTAAAATGGATAGCTAATCTTGCTTCTTTACTTTTAAAAAAAAAAAATTAAAAAAAACTTGGAAAATTTCTTCCAAAACTTGAAAAAATTCATCAAAATCACAGAAAAATCCATTAAAAGACTCAAGAATAGGATCAAATGCTTACCTTAGATGAAGAAAACGTCTTTGTGGAAGCAATCGCTTGCCCTACGAACGATCTCTTTCAACAAGAATCAATTTGCCTTCAACAAGCAAAAATGGAGAGCAAATGAAAAAAGATGTCTGCTACAAAACAAATTGATAAATAATGTTTGGAAGACCTCTTTTAGGGTCGTTGTAGGGTTTAGAAGGGAAAAATAGATTAAAATAATCTATTATGCACATGTATTATTGTTTAAGTGGCAAAAATTTAAAAAAAAAATGAAAAATGCTTTGTTAAAATTTTTCTGGGCTTTTTTATCACGGATGCGCCTGGATGCGCTCGGATGCCCTGTGGGTGCCATCCGGAAGCACATCCCAAGCGCTCAGATGCCTGAGAAGCATCTACAGGCATACGGGCGCCTGGGATGTGCTTCTAGACAGCACCCAACAGGCATCCGCTCCAGCATCCGCATCAGAGCGCACCCGCATCGGCATCCACCCCCAGACTGCCCGCATCGGTAACTAAGTCTCTTTCATATATAATAATCCTTATTCTTTTTATGATCTTCCCAATCCATTGTTTGACATAATATATCTTGCAAATATAATGGATTGCACCCTTTCATATTTGATGGGACGGAACCCTTACTAAGCGATTCTCTTTATAAGTAATTGGGTTTGTTATATTAATGATACCAATTATTATTGGCACTACCTTTACAATTAATCCCTATTATCAGCAATGCTAAATAACAAACAATTTGATATAAACAGTGCCATTTTAATTGTTAATCAATTTCCTTATTAATTGGCTACCACTATCGGTGCTCTTGATTAATCATCCGATTATTCCACAAATCGATATAGCTAATATCCAACGTCTGAAACCACTGCTCCTTTGACCTCTTTAATCGTTATTCCTATATACACAATACTCTCCAAATTGCACCCAATATGTCATTTTTCTACAATGTGAATTGCGGAATGATTAAAATGATCATTTTGGTGACGACCTAGTTTTTCTTGGCGAGCCTAATGAATGTTCTACCTTTTGCAATGATTTGCTCTATAACCATGCTCCATATTTCTTAAATTATAGATTCTTTCCATAATATTATCGATGTGTTTTGTAATTATAAATTATTATTTATTTATTTATTATTAAATTTTATTTCGGTAAGGGGACATTACACAATAGCTTATTTGTCTTAGGACCTCAGGGCATTGCGACATTAGCAACATTAGGTATTAGACCACACCGAGCTTCCTTCAGTCCAAGCAAATCTAATTTGTCTTTTCGCGACTCCAAACGTGTAAACATCGTTTGAAGAACAAGGTGTATTCATTTTGTGTCGTTAGTTCTCAAGTTGTATTCAAATTCAATTGTTATAAAGATTCACTTCGGTGCAATATCATATCCCTTCAAATGCTTTGGAGTAACTGTTGTTTTTCACCATAAAATTATACAAGGGATACTTTAGTGGCATCAAAACGTTGACCTTGTAAGCCTATTGGGTTAAGAATTTGAGTGGGGCTGCATATATCACTTACCAGAGAAGGCAATGAGCACAACCATCTATTCTCTATTCCAAGGGTACAATGGGAGATAAACAACTAGATCCAGGTCTTTTGGCAGTACTAAATGAATTAGCAAGAGGACAACAACAAATAGTTGAAGGAATAGCTCGGTTGTCAGATGCTAGGCACAACAATAATTGAGGCGTTAATAATGGAGGTAAAAATGGGCATGGTGTCAACTCAATCAATGGAAGGACTTAGAACCAACGCACATCTCCAGTCTGTTCAAGGTCCATAAAGCCCATCTTCTCACCTAGAGTTGAGCATTAGGAGAGTCATGATCCCACATTTGTTGAACTACAAGAACAATTCAAATAGGATTGGTTAGATGGTGGGTTATGACTGGATACGTCCCTCAAGGAATACATGGTTCTCAGGATGAGGCATTTGTCTAACAACGGAAATAGAGATCACAACAATCACTTGAGGAGGAAGATTTACAAACATATTCTACCCTTCTTTTATGGCTCAGGAAAGATGACAACATGTTGCTGGGTACAAAAGGTGGACACATACTTTCAACTTAACCCATGCCAGCGGATAACGCAGTCAAATTTGCAGTGCTACCGATAGGATCACTCATGAGTGGTGGCATCATGGAGTGGGTGCCTTGGGACATGATCAAATTACTTCATACGTTGATTTAATGGAGAGACTTATTGAGAGGTTTCATGGGAAGGATTATGAACTCCACTTCAAGGAGTTAGTGCGATTGTAGAAAGGAGGAATGATTGACAGCTAAATTGCTGAATTTCAGAGATGCTCAGTATTGGTGACATCGTGATAGACATATCAGAGAGGAGATTTATTGCTCTATTCATGGATAGATTGATGGATTCATTGAGAGGTTGGGTAAAGGCTCTTGGATCAAGCTCCCTCCAGGAGGCGATCTAGAAAGCTCGAGACATGGCCTTTGCTACTTTAGAGAGTCAACCCCAGCTAAAGCATCCATTCCACAAAAGGACAATGGCAAGAAACCTTTTGAGAAGGAATGGTCTCGAAAGAACCAATTAGATGATGCGAATAAACAAGGCTTGCGAAGGAGGAACTTATGCTTTAGCTGGAAGGAGCCATGGATACTAGGACATTGATGCCTTGGCAATAAGAAGATTCACTACATCGAGGTAATATCAGACAATGAGGAGAACATTGACAACGAACACAATGAGTCAAATGAGGAGACACCTCGAGTGGAGAAGTCAACACTTGTTAAGAGGAGGGGTGGAACTATTGCTATCTTATTTGATACTTTATGATATAACATTTTCTTGGTGCAAGGTGTATTATAGGGACAATGAGTCATTGTTATGCTTGATAGTGAGGCTACTCACAATTTCATTGGTGTTAGCTTGGTTGCTAGGAGAGGGTTGCAAAGAGAAGAATGTGAAGGGTTTGATGTTAAGGTAGCCAGTGGTCATCGACTACCTTGTATGCTCATTGTTCCCTAGTTGAGTTTCACTCTAGGTGGCTACATGTCATAGAAACAACACTTGGACTCGATGTGGACTTTGCAAGGGTGACTAAACTTGGGATTCGGCAAAAAGTTGGCAAGACTAGGCAAAGTTGTTCATTTTTAAGGATTTAAAACTTGTTTCACACACTTTTTATTAAATAAACCTTAAAGACACAATAATATCATCAAATAGAAGCTAATTTGATCACATACACAAGTATACTTCAATCGGATAAGTATAAACACAAATTGTAGCTAAAAGAAATAACAAACTTAGATATATGAATATTGTCAAATGTATACAAAAGTCATGGAATATGAAATCCATGACAATAAATGTTCCAAACATATATCAAAATTGTTGATGTTTGTAGCTTTGATCAGATAAAATAGTTATTATATTAATATTATGAGAAAGATCAAATTATATACATGTGTACATATCAACATATATATAATAATAATAGATATTATTATTATATATATTGATATATACACATATTTAATAATAATTGATCTCTTCCATAATACTAATATTATTGATCGATTAACATAATGAAATGTACTATCATGGTGTTTAACGAAGTATCGATACATATATATAAGACCGATTAGTATTGGTTAGTTAACAATACTGATTAGTATTGGTTATCTCTAATACCGATTTGAATCGGGTACCATTTTGTATTGATACAGATTTGTTATCGGTTACTACATGTACCGATTTATATAAAGCTGCAATCAAAGTTATGGATCGATGTTTTTGAAGAGACATGTAAATAGAGAGACATGTCTCCTTGTGGAGACATGTCTCTCTATTCACACACCTCTGTCTTATATACTCATTCATGATCAAACAAAGAAGTACACATAATATTGCAGTCTTCAAGAACATTAAGCATATAAATATTGATCATTAATATATTTATATATATTCATTCCTATATCAATATTAAATATATGTATATATATATATCTTTTTTAAATATATATTGAGAGATTATATGCAAAGTGAATTTTAAAAGATAATTTAAAAGCCTCATAAATCTGATCTAAATTTAACATGGTATCAGAGCCAAGTTCCTTCTATAAAGTCTAACTGCTTGAAGGAAGATCCGATAAGATTAAAAGATCAAGATCAGATTTTTGGAAATCTTGTACCTACAGAATGATGAACAAAATTAGACTTGAGGACAGACTTGAAGGTGCTTCAAATTTTGAATCTTGGAAACTACGAATGATGCTAATACTCAGAAAGAATGAATTAAAAACAGTCGTAGAAAATCCTCTTAAACCTAATGGAAATGATGAGCAAAGTCAATGGGAAAAGGACAATACTAGAGTAATGGACTTATTAGTAGACGGAGTAAAAGATCATCTACTACCTACCATCGAAAAGTTAAACTCTGCATATGACATGTTCAAAGCCCTGGAAAACATGTTTGAGATCAAGAACACCAACAAAATCCTTACCCTTAAAAATCAACTCTCTAATATTAAAATGAATAAAGGAGAGACCATCACCTCATATTTTATGAGGATAACAGAATTAAGGAACCAACTCTCTTCAATCAGTCACATTTATTATAATAGGGAGTTAACTATGATAACTCTAAATAGGCTCCCTATCTCATGGGAAAACTTTAGACAAGGAGTAAGTGCTCGTTCCAAACTCCCCAAATTTGATCGACTAAATGCTGACTGCATTCAAGGAGAGTGTAATCTAATATCTAGAGGAATCCTGGAACCCATAAATGAAGATGTTTAGGTTCTCGTCACTAGTTTGAAAAGGAAAAAGGGCAAGAAGTCATATGGTAAACAACCGTTCAAGAAACCAAAAGACTACTCTACAGTACAATGTTATAGATGCGACAAATATGGTCACACTGCAACAAAATGTCCCGACAGACTCAAACATCAAGCTACCCTTGCTGAAGTCAGTAACTCAGAATTGTATTCAAAGAATCTTGTATTCTAAAGAACTTTTAGATTGAGAGGGAGTTCAATGATAAAGAACATTTCTGAGGTAAACTTGATTTGATTATAAATTTGATTATTGTACTAATGAAAATATTTCTTCATGGCTAAATGGGCCCTGTGTAAATCATGAGAAAGTAACGACTTCCAAACGATTATCACTTGTATTTTTAAAAGTTATTGGAAGGTGACGACCTTACAATAACATGACCTTCTATTGTGATAGACATCTTGTGATGGCTTAAACAAATCAGAATAGATGATATCTTGCATGGTGGATTGAGTTCCTTAAAAGGACCATGGTCTTCTATTGTGATAGACATCTTGTGATGGCTGAAACAGATCATGATAGATGATAAATGTTCCTATGATAAGGGTACATGTGCACATTACCTATAGGAATTTTTTGAGTTATGGTGAATATCACGAGACTTGATATTCTTGGTCAGACCATATCTCTAATATCATATTGAGATGATATCTAAAATATTTTTTGAGTTATGGTGAATAGCATGAGACTTGATATTCTTGGTCAGACCATATCTCTGATATCATATTGAGGTGATATCTAAAATACTTTCGAGTTATGGTGAATATCATGAGGCTTGATATTCTTGGTCAGAACATATCTTTGATACCATATTGATATGATATCTAAAATATTTTTTGAGTTATGGTGAATATCATGAGACTTGATATTCTTGGTCAGACCATATCTTTTGTGAATTGCATTTTATTTTCCCTAGCTAAGAGGGACTGTTGATGTTTGTAGCTTCGAACAGATAAAATAGTTATTATATTAATATTATGAGAAAAGATCAAATTATATACATGTGTACATATCAACATATATATAATAATAGTAGATATTATTATTATATATATATTGATATATACACATATTTAATAATAATTGATCTCTTCCATAATACTAATATTATTGATCGATTAACATAATTAAATGTACTATCACAATGTTTAAAGAAGTATCAATACATATATATAAGACTGATTAGTATCGGTTAGTTACCGATTTGTATCGGTTATCTCTAATACTGATTTGAATCGGTTACCATTTTGTATTGATACAGATTTGTTATCGGTTACTACATGTACCGATTTATATAAAGCTGCGATCAAAGCTATGGATCGATGTTTTCGAAGAGACATGCAAATAGAGAGACATGGCTCCTCATGGAGACATGTCTCTCTATTCACATACCTCTGTCTTATATATACTCATTCATGATCGAACAAAGAAGTACACATAATATTGCAGTCTTCAAGAACATTAAGCATATAAATAGTGGTCATCAATATATTTATATATATTTGTTACTATATCAATATTAAATATATGTATATATATATCTTGTTTAAATATACATTGAGAGATTATATACAAAGTGAATTTTTAAAGACAATTTTAAAGCCTTATAATTCTGATCTAAATTTAACAAAGACAAAAACTACAAGTCTATGGCTTGAAGGTGTCTTTATCCCTCCTATAAAGGCGTCTAAGGTAGGTCCTAGATGATTCAACAACCATAGTCTCTGCCAGAGACTCCATTCCATGTTCACCAAAATTAGTTGTGCCTATGTCGACACATGCTCTATCCTCCTCTGCCATGGCTACAACCTTAGCCTCTCTATCTGCCTGGTTGATCCAATCAAGGTCCTTGTCGCTAAAGATAGGATCCATAGCCTCAATGATGTGGGTTGGCCTCCTCTAGTGTGATCAAGGTGGAGTCATGGTCCAAAACTTGTCTCTGTTTAAGATGGAGATTGTAGTGAACAAAGACTAGCATTCAACCTCTCTATAGACAGTCTACTGCAATTACGCTCACAACTAGAAGCACTGCATGGTTGGCTCAAAATGTGAATGGCTACCCTCTAAAGATTTGGTGTTTTAGTACCAAACATTTACCACCATCTATTTGAGATAAGAAAAAGAGAAAACAATTTGTCTCATTTCCAACTTTGAGTCTTGAAGTTATAACATTAAATTATGCACTTCAAATATATTATTACTTGGCGGCAATTTTGTCCAACTATCTTTGCAATTTGGTAAGAGAAGACTCTCTTTGTGCATTAGAAAATGCCTCTATCTCGCAGATTATAGTGGTAGTATCACCACTACCAGACGACATCTATTCTATCACTAAGTAGAGCCCATCAAGAACCTCCTCATCCGCTTTGAAATCAAGGCAGAAATGGAATGCCAGATTGATGTAATAAGCAGTTGCGTGGAGGGGCTTGTGAAGTTGGAGGTGCCATCTCCTATCAATTGTCTCCTGAATGGGATAATACTTACTCTTATCTCCTCCATAGATGGATCTAATGGCCTTCTTGGCCCTATCCATGCCCTTATATATGTAGCCAATCGTGGGCTTTGTTAGCCACAATTTAGTCATTAGCAATAATACTTTGTAGTTTAGTCATTAATAATAATACTTTAAGTTATGGGTTGTTTGGCAATGTAATACAAATGGGTTCTTGAGTAGTTCTAGGAAGTTCGTAATGGTTGGTGTGCTCAACCAACCGATGAGTACTGCATATATGGTTGGATGGCACCGGGAGTATGAAACTGTTGTATAGACATTACGTGGAATACAAAGCAATATCCTTCTTGCCAAATCTTTGTGGACTGTGTTTATTGTGGATTGTTACTTCAATTTTGTTATGCAATATTTTTGTTTACTCTGTGTGTAAACCACTCACTCGAAAGGGAGTGAACATTTTGGCATCGTTGCCCGATCGAATTTGAAGTCAGAAGGAAGGCAAACAGGCGAGATGGCAGAGTCGGTTGATCAGTTTGTGCAGCGTGAGGCTTGGGAGAGAGCGGTCCCGACTGACACAATACGTGCCGAACTCACCGTGCACACTTTACTGTATGATCTCTTGGGAAGCCTTCCAAGGTTGTTGGCTCACAACTTGATTGAATGCCAAGAACAACGAGAAGCGAGGCAACAAGAATAACGTTGACAATAGAGACGACAATGGTACGCGGAGAGGAACCAGAGGGAGGAGGAAGAGCACAACAAGAGTTGACGCCGTACCTTTGGTAACTCTGCCAATTAATGCCTCTTTTGCCAAACAAAGACAAAAGAAGACATACTATGAGAGAGAAAGAGGAAGAGAGAGAAGAAGTATTTGTGAGAAGATTTCTCTAAATCAAAGAGTAGAGTGAGAGGCGACGACGGTTGTTTAGAACCGTCAAGGAATCTCAAAGCCCACCACCAAGCAGAAGTTAGAGTGTCAGCCAGAGCTGGAGTAGTGGGAGGCGGAGGTCCACCGGCAGGGAAGGGAGGACACCACGCACAAGACAAGAGTGGTAAGATTTTGCCAAAAATCTACTACTCCTTAATGAGGTAGGAGAGGATCTTGCCGACTAAGCAAGCAATCCATCCGTACAGACGGTGACATACGAGGAGAGCTTGGAGTTTGACTCTGTACTGACTTAACCGTCAGTGTACTCCAAAGGTGACGATGGCTATAAGAAAATAAACCTTGAACGAGATGTAGCAAAACTATTTGAGCAAACGTTGTGGGGCATTGAAAAGTTAGCCATATTAGAGGATCCCACAATAAGGGAGCTAGAACCAGAAACTCCGGGCAGAAGGGAGTATCGGTACAAGGGAGGTGAACAAGGTGTGAAAGACACCGGTGGACAGGCTGAGAGCTCGAGCAAGGCCAAGGGTGCAGGTGACACACAGGCACGCAGAGAAAGAGCCACTCTATTGGGTCCTGTTAGCCATAGAGTTTACTTTATGCTGTGTAGGTGTTAGTTATATTATGTGTGTTCCAACGGTACTTAGTTACTACCGGACGACGGTTGGGAATGGGTTCCGGCGGTACTTAGTACTACCGGCGGTTGGGAACGGGTGACGACGTTTGGTCACACCCCTTCAGGTTTATATAAGCAATGTACTTTCTATTCGAGATATGCTGAGAGTGACTATTGTAAATGTACTCAAGTTACGAATGATTAATAAAGACTTTGGTATTCTCTGATCTGTCTTATGTATTTGTATTTCTGTACAACGTCTATGCATCAGTAAACTAGGTTACCCCAGCGGGTAAACATTTGGTGCCGCTGCCTAGACGTACTTGGGAAGGAAAGAAAAATAAAAAAAATTGATGTGTTGATTATAGCCCTGTGGAGAAGTGAGCAAAGAATTGATGCCCAATCAATTGAATAAAAATAGAAAGAAGGAACTCGAGGAGGAACAAGCCGCTAGAAAATCCGTACTCGCACAACAGCAAGCCGAGCGAAGGGAGAGATACAGAAGACACGTCGAAGGACCACCGAAGGGAGTAAGTGAAGGCGAGGGTTTGGAGGTATCTGACCGGGAGGCCAGGAGAAGTGACGAGGACCGCTTAGAGGAAACAAGGAGCTTGTTCGTCCTTAACCTTAACCCCACAGACGGAAGCAAGAGAAGCCCGAAGGAAGGAAGAAGAGGAAGCCGCATGGAGGGAGGCTCAGGATACCGCTGCCGCCGCGAGTATCGAAGTGACAAAGGGGCACGGGGATCACAGTAGCCCACCAGGCCTGGACAGTTCCAGTAGTTTGTGGACATCAAGTGGTACGGTACCAAACATTTTCCGGGTACCGATGCCGGTAGTACCATCCCAGCTTGTAACACAACCGGTGCTACAAACACAGTCGACACCTAGAAAAGTAAACATGACGACTAACAAAGAGAAGCTACCAAAATTCCATGGAGATGGGAAGGAAGATCCAGTACGACATTGTCGTACGTGCAAGACAATCTGGTCGGCGAATGGAGTTGCCGACCGGGCAAAATGGGTGAAACAGTTCCCCGCCACACTCAGAGGAGTAGCCATCGACTGGTACTCTGATGTGGACAAAACAAAGGTGACCACTTGGGACGAACTCAAGAAAGAATTCCAGAAGGAGTTTCGACTCCTGAGGGATGACAATGAAATTGTTTCAGAGATATACATTACCAAACAAGGCAAGAAGGAGACTGTGCGTGCCTACAGTCGCCAACTGAAGGAGTTAGTTGGAAAAATGGAGTCAGCCAGCGGATGGTCTGAAGAAACGATGGTTCGTGGAGGGCCTGAAATCGAACCGACGGAGGAAAATGAAGATAATGCCCCCACCTCATACGAAGATTGCCTATAACCGAGCAATGGACTTGGAGAGCGAACAAAAGACCTCTAAGAAGAAAAGAAGCAAGTCTTCTTCCAACGACGATGACACTTCCGAAGAAGAAAGCAGCAGTGACGAGGGATCGAAGAAGGTCATGACGCTCCAAAAAGATACGGAGAGAATGTTAAAAGAATTCAAGACAATGAAGGGGGGTACGAGCAGAGAAGACGAACTATGGTGCACAGACTGCAAGGTGAATGGCCACACCAAAAACTCCTGTCCAAAAAAATCATTTTGTGATATCTGCCAAGTTATGGGTCACTCTGTCAAGGAGTGCTTGTATAACATGAAGTCACGAAGTGCACAAGTATTGTTCACAGAACAGGCCACAACGTTCGCACCAATAGGCACCTCCTAGCAAACAAACACCACGACGTCATTCGGAGGCTACCGGGATAACAGGCGAGGGGGAAATAATAACAGTAATAGCAATAACAACCGAAGCCGCATCCAGTATGACGCCAAAGGGAGACCTATCATCCAATGCAGGGCGTGTAGCCAATGGGGGCACTTCGCTCGAGACTGCAAAGTCGAGGGTGCTTCCCCACAACACTTGTGTAAATGGTGTGGTCTCGGCGACCACGACGATGCACACTGTCCGAAAGGAGTGAACCTCATAGACATTGATAATACCGTGCTTGTAATTACAAGAAGCCAAGCGAAGAAGGCCACATATCCAGATCCCCGTACCGAGACGGAGAGGGCACGCGAAGCGAAAGCTGCAATTGAGAAGGAGATGGCCGCACAACGGAAGAGCACCCAAAAAGCTACCAACACCTCACGCACGACGGCAGAGGAAAACATCTAAAGGCAGGTATTACAGAATGGAAATGCCAATAAAAATCCAGGACCTCCTGGAGACCATACCTCAATTAAGGACGACTATCCTTAACATGAGACCATCACAACCTCGTCAGGTACCCGAAACTCGTCCAAGTCTTATCGTAGATCCTATGTTGCTGGCCGTGAATAGTGGGCGCCACCCAGCGGTGGTCGAGATGGGTATCCTTGGCACCACTCTCACAGACACCATTGTAGATGGCGGGTCTGGAGTAAATGTACTTCCGGAGGAGACATGGAAAAAGTTGGGGAAACCCACGCTGTGGCCTCTGACATTCAACCTGTTGGGAGCGGACCAACACGACATCAAACCCATCGGAACCCTCATGGCTCAACGCGTGATGATTGGTACACAGCCCTTCGTACTCGACTTTGTGGTGATCCCACTAAAGAAAAAAGGGTACGATGCTATTTTGGGACGAGGGTGGCTCACCTCGGCGAAGGTGAACCACAACTGGAAGCGGAACACACTCACCAGGGAGAAAGCCGGGAGGAAGTACGTGATTGACCTCCGCACGCAAATGGTGAGTGAGGAGTTAGCATCTTCGGACTTCGAATCCGAAGGAGAGCAATTGGGAGAAGACGGAGGGGAAAGAAAAAT
>MU224422.1:2455176-2471728 GCA_018584345.1 Thuja plicata
CATTGGCAAATGGAAGATTATGAGTTCTTCACACCATCTTGTAACATGCTAAGCATTAGGGAGGAGGAAGCCACCCCCACACACCAGTTTACGAAGGAAGAACCCATCAAATACCAGGAGGTAAAATGAAAAGGGAAAAACCTCGGGGATGACGCTCGTGTTGGAGACGGTTGGAACCCCGTGGCCGCAGGCTTCAAAATCTTTATTCTCCTTCTTATGTACGGACCAACGATCGTGGTCCCTATAGAATTTATGGTTCCCAGCCTTTGGATCACCATCGAAAATAGAGCCAAGGACAAAGTTCGGGAAGTCGGCTACGACGGGGCCATCCAGCTGTGGACTCTCAATGGACGGGAGATACACGAGGCCATTAGCAGTTCCAAATCGAAACCTCACCTGGAGGGGATGGACAAAGCCACCGAAAGGATGGACAGAGCACCCGAGGGGATGGAAGGGGACCCCAGAAACCCAAGAGGTAGGATGGACGACCGGAGAGGCACCCGAAAGGTAATTAGATTAGGCAATTTAAAAAATTAAAAAAAAAAAAACTTTAAACAAAAAAAAAGAAATTTTTTTAAAAAAAATAAGAAAAAAAACAACATACGGTTTGATGTCGTATAGCCGGTAAAGGAAAGATAAAAAAAACCAAAAGGCAAAAGATAGCCGTACGGCAGGAGGCCGTACGACCATGTACCACCGAAGGGAAATACAAAGCGCATGTGCCCGTATGGCATGATACCTACGACATCGTACGGATAGAAAACAAAAATACTATAAATTGGCAACTGTATGATGATTAGCCGTACGGTTTACTTCCTTTCTCTCTTTTCCGCGTGAGCAGCCCGTACGGGAAGTGCCAGCAAGGTTTTTCGGGACTGTACGAACCGTACTAGGCCTAGGTGAAGCGCAGGAATACTCGCCGTATGGCCGTAGGCGAAGGGGGGATTACCGTACTGTTCAGAGGCGATAGGACGTACGAATTTTCGCAGAGGGAAAAGCACTTGGCCGTACAGTAATTTCTCCTCCACAGACAGCAGCTCCCCACCGTACGGCAAGGGCCCCGAAAGAACACTGTACGGTTCGTTGCAGGCAGAAAGGAAGCCGTACGGTACGACGCATGCATAGGAGGAAAAGCAAAGGCTCCAGCAACAGGCCGCGCGGGAGGAGGTATCAGCTGTACGGTACAAGAAAACGAACGGGAAGAGTTAGGCCGTACGACCCTTCGACATATTGAAGCACAACAATCGTACGGTGAGGAAAAGAAATGCCAGGAGGTCGTACCACCGTACGGAAGGTACCATTTCACGCGGATAAATAGTGACCGTACAAGTATAACGAGGTAGTTAGGGATTCCTGAACTGTTGGTGCATAAGGGCAAAGAAGACAGTTATTGATAGCATCACATTCTTTGAAAAAAAAGAAAAAAGAAAAAAAAAAGCAATGACAAATGAAGAACATTGCACAGTGAGTAGCATATGGTACCGAAGGGAAGGACATAACCAGCTACTGAAGAAAACATAGTCATTGGCCATTTACACAGGCATTGAAGCAGTTGGCAGAAAAAGTATGGCATCGGACGAAAATCACAAAAACGGTGTGCGCCATGGACTTTTGTATGGTTTTGAAGGTGCTAAATTGGGGCTGCCCCTCGACCCTGCCTGGGGTGCTGCCCCAGGACCCCGTGGGGGCGCTGCCCCTCGACCCCCATTTTATTTTTGAGGCGCAGTACAACATAGAGTTTGGGGTACCAGTGCTGTCAAGGTAAGCGTTGGGTTTTTTCCGCACGGTGAGAAAGAAGTCTGAAGCTAAGCGTTGGGGGGAAGCCATAAGCCGCCGTGGGAGACGGATTTGGAGGTTGTGAACACACAGAGTTGAGCAGATGAGCCCAAAGATGCTGTAGGTATGGATTGCCCGCGCGCCAGTGGTGGCGAGAGAGGCAGAAGGGTACTATGCTTTGAGGCACTCAGAGTATGTCTTGGCTGGACATGAGGCTGCCGTGGTGGATGCACAAAGAGCTCGGGAGGAGCTAACCACCAAGTTGGAGGCAGTAGAGCGAGCCTGAGGACAGATTGGCTACGGAGGCAGTATCATTTGAGTAGCAGATTTGCAGCACTTGGTAGAGGCTGAGACTGAGCAGCATGTTTTGGTTCTTGTATGTCGTGGTTCATCATTCCTATCTTGTTTCTGTACTAGACATTTTGTTGATTTGCAGCACTTGGTAGAGGCTGGGACTGAGCAGCATGTTTTGGTTCTTGTATGTCGTGGTTCATCATTCCTATCTTGTTTCTGTACTAGACATTTTGTTGTCGTCCGGAGACGACTTTTCTTTAGGGGGGGATGATGTTAGCCGTAGAGTTTACTTTATGCTGTGTAGGTGTTAGTTATATTATGTGTGTTCCGACGATACTTAGTTATTACTGAACGACGGTTGGGAATGGGTTCCGACAGTACTTAGTACTACAGGCGGTTGGGAACGGGTGACGACGTTTGGTCACACCCCTTTGGGTTTATATAAGCGATGTACTTTCTATTCCAGATATGCTGAGAGTGACTATTGTAAATGTACTCAAGTTACGAATGATTAATAAAGACTGGTATTCTCTGATCTATCTTATGTATTTGTATTTCTGTACAACGTCTATGCATCAGTAAACTAGGTTACCCCAGCGGGTAAACAAGTCCAACACGCACGATGCCTACCGAACCAGAAAAATGGTGAACACCTTGAATAAGCTGAAGCTCCCCAAATTCAGAGGGGATGGATCAGAAGACCCTCCCCGCCATTATAAGACGAGTGTGACTATATGTAAGGCCAATGACGAGGATGACATGACTACTGGCTGAAGGCATTCCCTGCCACTGTAAGCGAGTCGCCATCGATTGGTACGTAGACTTACTGAGAGCATACAAAACAACGTGGTATGATTTGAAGAGATCATTCCAAGAAGAATTCAGACTATTGTGGGATGACAATGAAATAGTAGCGAAAATCTACAACCCGAGGCAAGGAAAGAGTGAGACAGTACGAGCCTACAATCGTAGGTTGAGAGAACTATTGGGTAAGTTGGAGAACCAACCAACCAATGGACTAAAGAAGAGGTGGTTCATCAAAGGGTTAATATCGTCTCTGCGAAAGAACATGAAAGTGGTACCCCCTTCCTAAAGTGGTACCCCCATTTTAGCTCACCTTGTGTTGTAGTGAGGATTAGCCTATCAGTGATCCTCATAGGCTAATCAGTTGGATAGAGGGTCTCAGATGGTCGAGCTAGAGGCTATTGTACCACTCCAGAGGTCAGGGATGTTCAAGATTGCTCTTTGTTTGAGTCAGTTTGGCACACTTAATATTTATAGTAAGTGACTATTTCGGGAGAGTCAGGGTTACTATTCTTAGCAGGGCACCTGGCCAGATTGGTGGCAGTGCAGAGTTGTAGGGACATTGATAGAGCTTTCGTTTTGAGACTTACTAGTTAGTAAGTAATTATGGCCAGCTGCTATTTGTGGCAAGGCACCTTGGCATCAGGTTCTTGCAAAGGGCACCTAGATTTTGAATGATTCATTTGAGGGTATTTATAAGCTATTCATTTGGTTTATAATCATTAATTAAGTTTCACTTAATTAATGATTAAATTAAAAGCTTATATTATTAAGTTGACAAGTACATTTAATGATTAAATTATAAGTTCAAATATAGATGCCAAGGGTTGGAGGGAAATATAATAAATTATTATATTTCATGCCTTGCAACAAAAGCAAATATATTTAAATGACTAAGTTATGATTTAAGTCATGAGAAGTGTGTTATTGAAGTTGTTGGTTGATTTGCCTTGGTTATTATAAATGCTTTCAAATGAAAAAATCGAACCATCCTGAATGCATTTGATATTTGTGAATTTGTGAGAAGTGTTTGTGACAAGGGTTTACAGAAGGAAGGGCTTGAGAAATTGGAAATTTCTTTAGCTGTTGTGTTCTTTGAATTGGTGAAACAATCCAGTGAATTGTGCATTGTGATGGTCTCATTTAGAGTCCATAATTGTGCTTCATATTGATACCAAATGGTGTGAGAGATTCAGCGTTTTGCTTCAAGGAATCATTATAAGGTTAGAGAGGTATTAGACTGCAGGTCGCAACATTAATCAGAGGTTGCGATTATTCCTTTTGGCTGCTGTGGCTTCCATCCAAGGTTTGGCTTCACATTTTGGGGGCTGCGATATATTACCAGGGCCAACATTTGAATTTAGTGGGCTCGTTTTTGTTCTGTGTGTGCCATCGTTTCAAGATCTAGCTCCAGCATCAAAGAAATCTGCACTACCAGTCAACTACAATCACTCTTAGGGAAATCTAACGTCATTCACATACAGTTCCAAGTTCCTTAGTCAATTTGAAATAAATGTGTTGCACATATATTAGCATTGTAAATATTTGCTTTCAGATAGTTAGTTAATAAAGCTTGGAAGTGCATGGTTGAGCAATTTACATTTGAAATTTTATGCATTGTAATTATCTTATATCAAAAATTCAAAAAACCATATTTTGAAAAACTCAAAAAAAATTCAAAATTCGAAAACCAAATAAAAACATTTGAGCAACAGTGGTTAGAGTTGTAATCCTAAGAGGGTTCTTACAGCTGTGGTGCACAGACTGCAAGGTTGAAGGCCACACGAAGGGATATTGCCCAAAGAAGTCCTTTTGTGACACTGGCCAGGTATTGGGGCACTCCATCAAGGATTGGCCATACAACCTGAAGGCCAGGAGCACACAAGGGCTCTTTACCCAAGGAGAGCAAGCAACCTCGCAAACCACACCGCCAAGGCAACAACTTCTAACGCCTCGCCTAGTGGGTACCATAACAACCGGGGAGGGAATAACAACAACAACAACAGTAACACACCCCGAAGCCGAATTCAGTACAATGCAAAGGGGCATCCCATGATCTAGTGTGGGAGATGCAACGAGTGGGGTCGCTTCGCATGAGATTGTTAGAGTGGGCAAGGGGGTGGAGGCCTATTGTGCAAATGGTGTGGGTCAGGGAACCATGAGGACGCCCACTGCCCAAAGCAGAAGGGAGTGAATATATTGGATATCAAAAGCCCCGTGGAGGAGGTACTCTGATTGTAGAGTAAAAAAGCGATGTACCTTGATCCTAGGATGGAGGAGACTCTGTAAGGCCAAGGTTGACATTGGATGGGCAATGGGAAAGGAAAGAAGAGTCTCCCATAATACTGTGAGCACTCCCTTAAGATTAGAGTCCGAAAATGCCATCATGAGACAAATGTCGTAGGCCATCGTACCAGTCCGGGTAGCAGACGTTCTGGAGACTATGCCATAATTATAAGTGGCTATTAACAATGTGGTTGGTAATAGTATAAGCGGCTAGGACAATGGTAAGCTGTCAGAGGTACATAAAGAAAGCCCCACCACGAACCTGATGTTACTAGCGGTAGGCGTTGGGGGGAATCAAGCCATGGTAGAAATAGATATAATAGGTCGGAAGCTAACAAATACTATAGTGGATGATGGCTTTGGCGTAAATGTACTACCAAAAGAAATGTGGAAAGCCCTCGGTAAGCTGACCCTTTGGCCTCCGACTTTCCATCTGATAGGTGCTGACCGACACGACATCAAACCAATTAGAATACTCATGGCCCAGAAAGTGACCCATGTTATGCAACTATTCTTCTTGGATTTTGTGGTAATTCCATTAGAAAAGAAGGGGTACATTGCCCTCCTAGGAAGGGGCTGTTTAATCACGGCCAAGGCAAATCACAATTGGAAGAACACGCTCCCCATCGAGAGTGACGGGAAGAAGTATGTGATTGACTTACGAAATCAAGCAATCAGCCAGGAGCTAGCATCAAACTTACAGTTCGAGGGTGGCGAATTTGACATGGAAGGAGGGATGGAGCCCAACCAGGAAGGGGTATTGGAGCTTGGGCATCGTTCAAAGGACGAAGCCAGTTCCCTCAATGGGTTGTTCCATTAGCAAATGGAAGATTATGAAGTTTTCCATTCGGATTGTAACATGTGAATGGAAGGAGGGCCGGGGAGTGAAACTTTTCCTCCTGAGTATGGTGAGTACAAGGAAGGTGTGGCAAGGGTGGACGACACACCAATTCATCGGTTTGAGAAAGACAAGGTGGTTAAGTAGAAAGAGCCAAACGTACGGAAGTTGAACCCGGGGGAGGAAGACAACCTGAAGGAAATCTTGGTAGGGGACGATTGGGACCCCGTACTCAAGACTGTCATGTTCAAAATATTCCTGGAATAGAAGGATGTGTTTGTTTGGACGTATAAAGATCTGGAAGGGATATCGCCAGAATTATGTGTCCACCATGTCCACCTCTTATCGGGTGCACAACCCTTGCAAAAGAGGTCGTACTGCATGACCTAGAACTATGCTGCCAAGAGATAGGAAGATAGAAAAAATGTTGGATACCGGGATTATCTTCAAGCTACAAACAAGTGAGTGGGTGTTGCCCATTGTCATCTCCTTGAAGAAGGAAGCAAATCAAATACAGATTCTGCGTTAATTTTAGATGCCTCAACGCGGTCACCATTAAGGACCCCTTCCCCATCCTTCACGAATAACATATTGGAGGAAGTGGCGGGACATGAAATGTACTCCTTCATGGATGAGTTCTCGGGCTACAATCAAATTAGCATCACGAAGGAGGACAAATTGAAAACCACGTTCGTGGTTGAGGATGGGGTGTACACATACAACAGGATGCCCTTTAGACTTGTGCAATGCCCCTGTCGCATTTCAGAGAATAACGCTACATATATATGACATCATGTCGGTTGAAAATTTCAAGGCTTTCCTCGACAACTGGTCCATATACAGTGGGAAAGAGAACTATCTCACGACGTTGCAGGATTGCATGGAGAGATGTCTGAGGGCAATGCTAGCCCTCGATCTGAAGAAGCGCCATTTCATGGTATCGCAGGGTAAGCTACGGGGTCACATAGTATGCAAGGAGGGATTGAAGACCGACCCAGACAACATAAGGGTCATCATCCAGATGGAGAGCCCAGGAGATGTGATTGGGGTAAAATCCTTTTTGGGACATGTAAGATACTATTGAAGGTTCATCAAAGGGTTTGCCCAAATATCATTCCCCTTAGACATGCTGACAAGGAAGGGCGAACCGTTCGTATGGGAAGTAGAGCTGGAGGAAGCATTCAAGGAACTGAAGTCTAGGCTTGTTAGTGCACCCATCCCGGCACACCGCAATTGGGATAAGGAGTTTCATGTGCACATGGACGCTTCCAACTATGCCATTGGCGCCACGCTCGCACAAGCAGGTACAGGACGGTTGGATCATCCCATATTCTTTGCCAGCCGGTTGTTGTCAAGGGCTGAGAGAAATTATAGCGCAGTGGAGAGGGAAGCACTTGGTACGGTATATTCCGTATAGAAATTTTGGCACTACCTACTCACCACGCCCTTCACATCTTATGTGGACCATCAAGCGTTGATGTACTTGCTAAATAAACAGATCATACAAGGAAGCATGAGTAGGTGGCTACTCTTACTCTAAGAGTTCACCTTCAACATTGTGGTACGACCGGGAAAGAAACATGTTATTGCAGATCAACTCTCGAGGATCAAATCAGGCGAGCCACCAGAGGGAGTAATTGAGGACTTCCGAGATGCCCATCTATTTCAGATCTTAACATTGCCTCCCTGGTATGAAAACATTGTTTCGTTCTTGTCCACTTCCACATTTCCTAGGGACATGCAACCAAGTGAAAGGTGGAAATTGGCCCTAAAATGTAGGACCTTCCAACTAATCAATGGGTTGTTCAAGATGGGGCCGAACGAAGTCCTCTGAAGATGGTAATGTAGGAAGAGATATTAGGAGTGCTGAAGGAGTCACACGAAGGATTGGTAGGAGGCCACCTGGGGCCTAATGCCATTGCATGCAAGGTACTGCTTGCAGTAGTGTGGTGGCCGATAGTGCACATGGATGCTCGAGACTGGGTGCTAGGTTGCGGTACTTGCCAAAGGGCAGGCAAACCAATAAAGTGAGACTTCATGCCCTTATTTCCCTCGTAGCCACAAGAGTTGTTTAAACGACGGGCTCTTGATTTTGTAGAGCCACTAGAGCTAAAAAACATGCATTAGTGTCGGTACATAGTGGTGGCCACAGAGTACCTTACGAAATGGGCAGAGGCAAGGGCAGTACCAGACAACACCACACTCAGTACCGTAAGAGTCTTGTATGAACAAATTGTGACCCAATTCGGCATACCAATTCAGATCACAAGCGACTGAGGGGTGCACTTTGTGAACCAAGTGATTCGGATAATGAGAACAGAATTCAGGATATTTCACAACCTGTCAAGTCCGTACTACTCGAGAGTGAATGGGCAAGTTGAGTCGACGAACAAAGTGTTGGTGTCAATCCCGTACAAGATGTGTGGAGTGGAACAGGACGATTGGGAGGAGAGGCTTCATGTCGTACTGTTGGTGTACCATACCACGTACAAATTGATGACGGGGCACACACCCTTCTAGCTAATGTACGAACAAGAGGTCGTGATACCGACAGAGTACACTGTATCAAGCCTGAGAATCACAGTAGAAAACCGACTCGGGGATGCGAAGAGCTTGCAAGAACGATTGTTCATTCTTAAATAGTTGGACGAATGATGTATGACGACATAGTGGGCGACGAAGGTAGCCCAACCTAGACGAAAGTTTTGGCACGATAAACATCTGGCTGGGGCAGTTAGTACTGAAGTACAACGGTTGTAAAGAACTTCGACCTAGTAAGTTCTGAGTTCGTTGGCTGGGACCATATAAACTCAAGGAAGTGGCCTTGAATGACACAATTAAACTATCGACATTGGATGATAATCTTATTAGAGATCTAGTAAACAGATCCAAACTCAAAATTTATAAGGAAAGAGGCAAGAAATAACAATCAATATGCTAGGGTATGCAACCAGAGGAGATTGGACAATTGGACGCAGTGAGGGGATTGAGGAAGACCCAGTTATCACAGAGGAGCCATACAGGCCGAACCTGGACTGGGCCTAACCCATGATGGCACCAAAGGAGCGGTTGGCGAGAAAATATGTCGAAGGTGTAGCTGTCCCTCGAGTGCATAAGCATCTCACAAATGCACTGTTTGGACCACTAACGTTAAGGGTGAGAATTAATGGCTACTTCAGGTGGAAGGAACCCTATGAGGGAAGACGAGAAGTCTTTGTAGCCTATGACAGACGAGGTGGTAGAGGAAAAATGAAAAATGGAACAAGCAGCCAAAGGAGTTTGAGAGGAGCATTTGGAGGAGGAAATTTACCTTGAAGAATATGGTGCTACCCTTAAACCATGTTTAAAGATGGTTGTGAAAACGGATAATCTATTTATTGTACTAGAAGATGGGTACGTGGACAATATCATACGAAAATGTGCTACGGAAGGAAGAGAGGCCCCCTACCGGCCTACTTCCAATGCACTATGGTAAGTGATACCAAACCCAACTGGACCCTTGACGGTGAACAAAGAGGAAGTAGTATGGTACTAAAAATATGGTGGCCGATATGTAGATGGGAGTTATAAGGGTGTGGGACCGGTACCCTTGGTCGTCAAATATTCGAGCTTGAGTATATGGGGACCTTTTGTGAAAACGAGTGCTATAAGATGCCCCCGAGACCTGCACGTGGCTATATGCATCTAAAGTCAAGGTCTGCAACAGTGAGGAAAACAAAACAAAATGGAGATTGAATGAAGGGAATGAAGAATCATGGAAGAAGCAAAAGTTCGGAATGAGGGGGAAAAGGAGCGAGATCACCATAAAGATTAAGAAAAAAAATTCTTGGTGGAATAAGAAAGTTAAAGGAAAGAGTACAAAGGCCAACCTAGGATGCAAGAGGCTTGGAAAGGAAGAAAAATTAAAAGGTACGCCATTTTGTAAAAAGTTAAAAATCAAGAAATTTGAAAATTTAAGTGTCAGAAGGGTTGAAATGAAGAAAAAAAGAGATGAAAATAAAAAGGAAAATGATAATAATTAGAAAGATGGTGGTGGGAAAAACTATAAAGAATGGAGGGAAATAAAAGCAAAGGGAGATGAAAATAATAATAAAAGGGGATACAATAAGAAAATAAAAAGTTTAATCTTCCTTAAGAGAAAGAGATGTCTTATTAAAAAGCTAACCCTCAAGAGCATCCATAATTGCCTGGAGAACAAATCATTTTGCAAATGCAGGAAGGAAGACCAACTAAGGACGAATTTAAGGAAGAAGAAAACTGTAAGTTTCCAAGCAAACATCGCATGGATTACAACCATACGAGAGGGGTGGAAGCACAACACGAAGCCGACCGTATGAACACCAACCGTACAAAAGATACCAGCCATATGGAAGGTAGGCGCAGCCACAAGAAGAAATCATTGTACGATAATCAGAGGGTAGTTTCGTATGGTTTCACCGTAAGACTGGCATAGAGTTCACACCGTACAATCAAGCTTAAGCTCTGTACAACCCCAACACCATACTGTACTGTCAAGGAAGACAAGGAAGGTACAAAGTACAATAATTTGATAGTACATATATCGTTATACGGGTTAAGGAGGTCAATCCCACCCTATGGACAACAACTACTAAATGGTTAGTACGGGCTGAGCAAGCCATCACCATATGACAACTGTAGTCGTACGACGCAAGGGTGCAACAAAGGGGTACCGTATGGTGCCACAAGGGGCAGAGCGTACCACAATAATGGAAGGTGGGCGCAGTATGACCACGAAGAAGGGGAAGTGTATGAGAGGAGAGCGATTGGTCAAATCATGGTAAAGGGTAGTTATGGCAATCCTAGTAAGGGTAGTTACGACATCAAGTATAAAGCTGGGATTAACAAGAAGAAAACACTGCAAATAGATATTGCGACTTCAAGCAAGAAGAAAGTACGAGGGAAGGTGCAAAAGGATGAGCCCGTGACCGTGGAAAATCATAATTCGAGAGTGTGACAGGAAGTGAATGCAGAGAATAGTGGAAGAGCACTCTAGACGACCACTTGGTGAAAGACTCTTTGAGAAAAGCTACGGTAGACCGAATTATTTTCATGCCAATATTTGATCTTTGGGATTTCGAACCTATGTTGCGGTCCATGGTAGCTAGATATGACTGCCATGCCCACAAGTCTATTTTCAGATATTTCGACCACACAGTGGTGTCGTCATTTGCGCTAAAAGAATTCACCAAGGTGTTTGGCGTGCTGTACAAAGATACTCTATGATGAAACCCTCATTGAAAATGTCCTCTGACGATAAGGAACAACTATTTTGGTTGGTGTGCAGGTCCGACATCTCTCAACAAGAATGGGATGGCCTCTGGATTCGTAGCAACAATCGGGAACTCAAGAAGTCATTTATTGCATCGCCCAAGTGGAAATGCATTATGGACATGTGAAGAGCAAGCTCACGGGAGCAAGCAGGGTGTCAAATATTGCTATTTGGATGGTTAAGTTAGTTAATGATGTCAGAAATGGCAGTGTACATTTGGGGTCAAGTATTGTCAAAACGCATCAAGGAGTTTTTCACCTCAGCCACAAGACATTCTACATGCCGCACCATGCAGTGGCCTCGTTCCTCGAAGACCTATGCTCACAGGCATCACCAGAACAATGGGGGAAGATCGTATTAGTGAACCGAGTGGAGCCCTACAAAATGGCCATGTACCATTGGACGCACCTTGACACCCTTGCTGCCGGTGAAACAGACTCCCTTCGGAGAGGTCTAGATAGGAGGTGATGACAAGTACAGAGGAAGTGGATGAGGGGAGTGAAGAAGAAGAAGACACAATAGCAGACACAGTGGCACTTTCCTCTTCGGAGAATGAAAGAATGACAGATGAAGGGTTTTAGATGGTACCATATGGAGGAGATAGTACACATTGAGAAGAGACTGATTGAGGAGGGGAGAGTGAAGAAGGGATGACGGTCAGAGAAAGTACTCTAGCAGACTACTGTACCAGAGTGTCGTAATGGAAAGTGTCATACCAATACTAGAGAGTGTCGTACCAGAGAGTGCTGAGAGCACCGTGCCCCAGACTACTGTACCGTAGAGGCCGCACCACTGATGGCCGACTGGGGGGCCAAACGGTCTATAGTGCCGAATGTTGTGTTTAGTCTGGCAAAACTTCCACCCATGACAAACTTGGTGCCAACCGAGGGGTTATGCCAAGTTCATCACACTTAAAGGGTGGTCGACTTGAGGGCACATAGATGGGGCCCACCACGTTGCGCATTGCAACGACACTAGGAGTTAAGCAAGCCCATCCGATAGCATTAGTGGTAGCACTTGCTATGGGGAATGCCACCTCGAGGACAAAGGTTGTCGCGCCTACGGTGGAGGGCTCGACCCCTACAATGGAGGGTTTGGCCCCTACGTTTGAGGATGCGACCCCTATGACTGAAGGTTCGGGTACCAGGACCCAGAAAGGGGATAGGACTGGGGGGAAGACAGGGATCTAGGAGAGGTGGATACCACACCGGTTCACTAGGATGCAGGAGGAGACATGCCAAGCATGGACCTGATACAGATGGCCGAGGGGATGGATGACGAGACTGAGATGGATAGTATCCTGGCTAGGTTTGAGATGGGAGTTGGTGATTTTCCACCACCATCACCCACATTGTTGATGGCTTAGCGTACAAGAGAGATGGAGTTCGGGCAACAGTAGATAGAAAAGGTATCATTGGCAGTGCCAGGAGAGGTCGTTGAGATAGAGGAGGGGAGCATGCAGCAGGGGAATACATTCCCACTCAAGAGGAGGCCTCCACCTCAGTATCCCAACCCGACAAACATGAAGGGAATGCAATGGCTCTAGGATGCGAGGCAACCATTCAGGCGAGATTGGTGGAGCAACAAAAACTACCGCTGCCTTGGAGAATGAATTAGCCTAGGAAAAGGTAGCAAGAGCTAGGATAGAGGAGAAGTTGGCAGCTGCTACAGGGGAACTAGAATGCACAATGAAGGACCTGATGGATGTACTTAGACTAATGAAGGTGGCTAGGGAGAAGTAGATGATAGCCGAGCGTGATCTCAAGTTCCTCTGGCAGCAATTCCCTCAATCCGCGTCCTCTATCTTTCCAGGGACGCCCTCTCATCCCTCTTAGTAGTTTTGGTTGGGTGGTACAACAACTATTTTATTTTTTCTGTTGTCTTGAAGACGACTTCTTTTTCAGGGGGCTGATGTTAGCCACAGTTTAGTCATTAGCAACAATACTTTTTAGTTAAGTCGTTAATAATAATACTTTAGATTATGGGTTGTTTGGCAATGTAATACAAATGGGTTCTCGGGCAGTTGTAGGAAGTTGGCAACGGTTGGGGTGCTCAATCAACTGTCGAGTAGTCTATATATGGTCCGATGGCTTTGAGAGTATGCTACTATTGTACAAACATTAGATGGAATACAAAGCAATATCTCTTTTGCCAAATCTATGTGGATTGTGTTTATTATAAATTGTTACTTTAATTCTGTTATGCAATATTTCTGTTTACTCTGTGTGTAAACCACTCACCCGAAAGGGAGTAAACAAGCTTCTTCCGAGCAACAACTCATAGGAGAACTACTAAGGGCTCTATGAACTGCAAATATTGTGAAACATTAATAGTTAAGTGTGAATAAAAATAGGCAAAATTGCAAATAAGAGAAAAAAATGAATACAAATTAAAAGTAAAACATAATGTAGAAAATTTATAAAAAAATTACCTCCATAATCTCTGTACAAGGGGTGCAAAAGAATGGGTCATTAAAATTGTTGTCTACCACATCAATCCGTGAAGTGCTTGTAGCATAGGATGAGGAAGTCCCCTCCTCACCAACAAACATACACCTCAAAGATGCATTCACCTGAATCATGGATTGTAATGTGATGAAATCGGTGGCAAATCTAGTGATTCTAGGATGAGGCAACTCCTTTTGCCTCGTATATTGCTTCATTAGGCTAAGGACCTGTTGGTGTGTGTTTTATGACATAGACAACACAAAGTAAAATACCATGGGGTACTCTATCCTCTCTTGAACAAAATCTTCTAATGTGCTAAACAGATGATCTGTGTGATCACATAGACAACTCCAAGGTTCCAAATGCGTGTGATTTTTGCTGTTTAGGATAGACTATCGTGGTAGGATGATTTGCTGAAAAACTCCAGGGGGACTTACATGGTTATTGAAGATTTTGTCATTCAACTTTTGAATTTCCTTTTTCTATTTTTTTGGATTTTTTTGGGTTTAACACTTTTGTAAAATAAATTGCAAAAGAGGAGAGTTTGAGAAGATATTTCTAAGCCTAAACTAATTCTATGAACTAATCCTATGAACTCTTGAGACAAGACTACAAAAGTGGAATCTAAAATCTATTCTTGTTTCGCCAAATACAACTCCACGAGAATGGTGCTATCTTATAAGGTATTCTAAAGTTTTTAACATCACAAATATTCATCAACATTCAAACAATGAATACAATAATGGAATTAAGTTTTTCTATCACAAGTTCAGACTACCTTTGCATAATAGTTGAAAACCAATCCAACTATCAAAAGTATGAACATATTGATTCCACAATGAACATTCCCATCAAATCCTTGATTCACAACAACTTCGAAAATAAAATCTACTCTAAGTGAGAGATAAGAAACCATGCAACTTGCAAAAGATATCAAATTCACCAACAATTGAACAATGAATTTACTTAAAGTGTTTTATGCAACAATTTCTCTGAATCTCCCTTTACAAATGAGAGGAGTGGGGTTTCTATAGGAGTTCAAAAACAAGTGAAGGGCCAAGATTAATTTAAGATCAACGATCAAGATTTAGACAACTATACCCTAATTAGGGTTTACAATGATTATCCAGCGAGAACCAATGAAGAATAAAGAGCTTAGATGGAGCTTATCCTAATGGAAGAAAAGATCGTGTTCATTGAACTTGGACGCCTTGTCTTGAAACTGATTGGTGGCAAAAGGTGGTTGCCGCCTCAACATGATTATCTCCTTGTATGAAGTTGGCTTTCAACAATTCTTTTTGAATTTTGGGAATTTGTGATTTTTGAATTATATTCCCAAATCACATCATCTCTAAGCCTTCTTGAATTTACTTCAAGTGTTTTATGCAACAATTTCTCTGAATCTCCCTTTACAAATGAGAGGAGTGCAGTTTATATAGGAGTTCAAAAACAAGTAAGGGGCCAAGATTAATTTAAGATCAACGACCAAGATTTAGACAACTATACCCTAATTAGGGTTTACAATGATTATCCAGCGAGAACCAATGAAGAATGAAGAACTTAGATGGAGCTTATCCTAATGGAAGAAAAGATCATGTTCATTGAACTTGGATGCCTTGTCGTGAAATTATCTGATTGGTGGAGACAGGTGGTTGCCGCCTCAACATGGTTATCTACTTGAATGAAGTTGGCTTTGAACAATTCTTTTTCAATTTTGGGAATTTGTGATTTTTGAAATATATTCCCAAATCACATCATCTTTAAGCCTTCTTGAACTCGAAATTTTCTCCTTTTTGAATGCTCTTCTTCATCCTCAATCCAGGATCTTGAACTTCTTGGTGTGAACTTTGAAATCTTCCTTTGCCCTCCATCCTTTTTCGTGTCTTGAAATTCTTCATAGGTGATGAAGTCCTTTGTTGTGTTTGTTTTCCTCATCACGAGCTTGCATCAAACTTGTAAAACAACATTGAGAAAATTGTCAATAACTCATTAAAACGACTTCATCAATCCTTCCTTTTAATTTGGAAATGGCCTTAGAAATTTTGGAAATGATGAAGTCCCGTCCTTGGAAATGTACTTGAAACTCTGATTTTCAAGAAATTTCCCATGCTTAGGCAATTTTTGCCATTTCTTCCTATATGATTTCAGTCTCTTTTTCATGCATAAGCTTAACATTTTCCCATTGAAACTTGGCCTTCTCCTCTATCCCACTTGGAATTTTCTCTGGATAATTGGTGATTTCAACCTCAAAGGGCTTTGGATTCCACAATTTTCCAGCCTTTCTCTGGCTCGAGAAAGTGAATTTCATCTCTTGGTCTGCATTCTTCAGCTAGGTTGTCAACACAGTCAATTTTCATCATGAGAGGGCAGACTTTATCTTGGTTTGAGGAATTTCATCAACACTTAGCCAAATTTTCAAGTCATCCTAAGCTGGGAGGACTTTGCTTGTGCTTGTGGATTTCCAACAACTTTCCTTTTTTGAAATCAGGAAATTTCACAACTTCAGGAATTTTCCACAACTTTCCATTGAAATTTTCACAACTTTCCATGGAAATTTTCAGGAATTTTTCTCAACTTCCGGAATTTTCCATGGAATTTTTCATGTGGATTTGGGAAATTTCTTCACTGTATGTTACTCATTGTATTGATATCTACCTTATTGAATCTGCCCCAATTCTGAGAATTTTCAGATTGAAATCTTGAATTTGATTTGAAAATCTCCTTCAAGTCTGCATAAAATCTCTCTGAACTGTCAATCAGATTAGAAAACCTTAGAAAATCCTCAAGAAATTTAAGAAAATTGCCTGAAAATTGAAA
>MU224422.1:2471797-2485258 GCA_018584345.1 Thuja plicata
AATCTTGAATTTGATTTGAAAATCTCCTTCAAGTCTGCATAAAATCTCTCTGAACTGTCAATCAGATTAGAAAACCTTAGAAAATCCTCAAGAAATTTAAGAAAATTGCCTGAAAATTGAAAGAATTTGGAATTTGAATGGAATTTTGTCTTCAACTTCTATCAAACATGAAAATTCTGATGAAACCTTTGATTTGTGCCAAAGATATCTCTTCAACAAGCATGAAATTCGGCCTGAAAATCGTCCAAAAGTCTCACCTTGCTTTGAAATCAGAAACATATTGCCATTTCTAGAGCTATGATTTCTGACATGGGAATGAATGAATGCCAAGTCTATGCCTTGGACTAAAACACTATTATTCAATGGAGGGAATAGCTATCATGTTTCTTGCATTGGTTCGTTTGTCGCTCTTGGCGGTAATTTTAAGCGTGGTGTCTCCACTAGACCATTAGCTGAAGCCGGTGCAAACCTTCCATTGTGCTCTTCATATGCTTCAAATTATGGTGGAAATGAGTACTCAAATGTCAAGCATTGATCATATCTTGTGGTAGGAACAATCTCATATCCAGTGACTGGAGGATTTTCCTGATTGATCAAATCATCTACCACCTTCTGAAACACATTCGTTGATTTCTTGAATTCTGGACATTGTAGCTCCAAATGCTGATTTGTTTCATGTATCCTACACCATCTTGATAAGGTGGCCTCAGTTAGGAATATCTTCTCTGTTGGTTGGTTCTTAGAGGCTGGTGGGTTGTCAAGTGGCAACACCACATTTTTAAGTTTTTTATGTAAAAATCACAAGACAAACCTACCTTTGATTGATAAATCTTGTAGGGGAGGCTTTCTTTCCTAGAGCACAATAGAGTCCTTTTGGCATTAACCTTCGAAGAAATATCTAGAAACTTTCAAGAAGTTAAAAGTGACAGCTGGGAGCAAAACACTGTTCTGTTTTCTTCTATTTGTTAAATGAGGGAGGAAATGATTAACTTCGGGAAAAAGGATTGAAAAGGCATGTACTTCAGGGAAAAATTAAATTTGTAAAGTAAAAGCAAATTCATATGTTGTTTTGCCTTGATGGCCTGTGGGTCTGCCTGCAGGCTTGGCCCAGTTTTCCCAGGGTTTGGCTTGGGCACTCTTGGTACCTGGGCTGAACCCTAGGCCATCCTGGCTTAAAACCACAACCCAGACCAATTTCTTTAATATGGCAACCTTTTCAGCAGAACATGGTAACTTAGGTTAAGTGTATCTGATAATAGGAATGTTCTGGAAAAGGTTGTGAATAAAACAAAGATGAATATCAATGTGAAATCAAAGTATAATGTTTCTTTAAAGGAAGGATCTAATCAATAGCTAAGCTCCTATTTACCTCGTCTCCCCTATGCTTTACTTATTAACTACCCATTATTGAATGTGTGTGCCATTATGGCGTGGAATTCCATCAAGGTATGCCAACTAGTTTAAGATTTTTATTTCTATATTTGTAACCAAAAAATGAGCTATAGTTCACTTGAATTTTTTTATAGTTACATCGAGATGATTTTGATCTAACAAAGTATTGACGGCTTTTTTAGTTATATTTTAATACTGTTGTAAGAAGTGACCCACTAGTTCTTTTTTTCTTTACTTTGCTTATGGACAAGATCTGCTTATTGGCTATACAGAATTATGGACCTAATACATTTGAATGTTTTAAAATTGTTTTTATTGGCTTGCAGGGAAAGTACATGGTTACATATAGTCAAAAGTTTGCAAATATGCTGTTCAATTCCATTATCTTACAGTCTTTGTTGATTTGGACTGTATCATTGGTTATAGGAGGAACTCCAGCTGTGATTTGTCTTTCTTTGGCCTGTTTTAGTATTTGTATTACATGGATCCTATCTATGAGCTTTTCGGCAGTTGTTGCCCTTTGCTTGCCACATTTATGCTCATCACCTGTGCCCTATATAGCCAGTCCATGGTTATTAGTTGGCTTATTTGGTGCACCTGCATTGCTTGGGGCTTTGTGTGGTCATCATATTGGATACATTACTCTGCAAAAGTATCTCCTGAAACTGGAAATTAAAAAAAATGGCCTGGCTGCTAAGGAAGGTGTCAGTAAAACACAAGTAGATTGTATCAGGTGGGAGGCTCAGAGGTGGTTGTTTAAAGCAGGCTTTGTTCAATGGCTGTTAATTTTGTTATTGGGAATGTGGTTTAAGGCAGGTTCTTCATACATAGCTTTCATTTGGCTTGTTTCACCATCGGTTCCATGTAAGTTTTTGGTATTTAAGTCCTTTCACTTATTTGACGTAATGTTTAATACAGTATCTGATGGACAGTAAATAAACAATTCCTTTTTTGTCGTATGCATTGTTTTATGACCCTAGCAGTCACTCATTCTATTTATTCTGGTTGGCATAGATGGATTAATGGAAGCAACTTTGTCACCAATACGACCACCTAAAGAATTGAAGACTTCATCATTTTTTGTGGGTCATATAACTCCTATAGTGGTTACTTCTGGGGTACTTCTCCGCTTGATGGGCATATTGATTGGAGTTTTAGTTCGCTTTGACAGGTTTTTTTTTCCTCTCTTTCACTTGTTTCTTTTGAATTGTACATGCCATTTAAACTTAAAACGCACAATCCATCTCTCTGTATAACAAACAATCCATCTCATCTCTCTGTATAACAAACAATCCATCTCTCTCTCTCTCTCTCTCTTGCTCACTCTTTCTCATTTGATGTACAACAAATGGTTTTACTTACTGTGAAAAGAAAAAGGTAAAATTATCCTAAGAAAAGTGAGGTTTCAAGTTTGGGTTAGAGGCAACTTATCTTGGATGCTACCATTTCATGTTGGGACTTAATATAAATGTAAAGTCATCTAGTTTGAGTGTGAAGTTCACCTCCAGTTCAAAACACTGATAAACTAAGTTTCAAATTATACTTCTGTAACGCTTTTAAAAGAGTTCAAACTGAACGTTAGAAATTAGAATCATAAAAACTAAATGCCAATATAACAATACATTATTCTGTATATCCACAAATTGGAAGAATCTAGTCTTCTCAACTAGTAACATCTATAAACCAGGATAGAACAGCATCATATGCATCACAAGCTATCACCTATCGCAATCTACAGACTACAGAACAGTGACCAACCAACCGTTTGGTGGTCAAATAAAAACAGTGGAAAAGTGATTAACTCTTTAAAAAAAAAAGCCAAAGAAACATCGTATGAGCGTCCATGCACTTTTGCGATTTGTCGCAAGTGTGTTTCAGCTGACCGAGTTGGTCAATGCTGTTCAGAAGTTCAACATTTATATTTTATAGCTAACTAAATGAGATTTTTGTTATTTCTATTTGCCTATGTCTTCTCTGAATATATCTATGCTGTGATCTAGGTGTGGATATCTTTCTCCTTGCTTATGGTGCATATGAAGGGATCACATGCATATAAACATATCATTGTCAAGCTTGAGACTAAACAGAACCTTGCCAAAATCGAGCTATATCAGAGGCAACAATGTTAAGTTGTAAACTTGTCCTGTACATTAACAGACACGCACCTTATATCTGCTTTTAAAGAAGAAATCATTATAAAATCCACTGAATTCTAACAGTGTTCATTTTGTAAATACAATATTTAGCATGTGCCTTTTATGATTTAAAATTGATTCTGCTTATACTTTTTACTATTTAGTTGAGGTCTCCTGGACAGCTCTTATCTTATCACACAAATACATCAATTTCTTGTTTGGTATTTAAAAGTTAGTGTTGTTGAAGTAATTTTATCATCTTGTGTGCTTGGTTTTATTTCATCTACTAACAAGATCAACTAATATCTTAAATGGAAGATAAACTACCTTAGGAATTAGATTTAAATAGTTTTGAAAAAAAAGGAAGTTTCATGTTGAATTTGATTGACAATTTCATTGAAAACTTTAAAACGAAGGCAGTATATGCCAGAGTTTTGCGATGGATTCTGAAGAATAGTTTTTGTGACAATTGCTTTTTTGGATTTTCCTTTTACCTGCAGAAATCCAGGTAACAGCCCAGAATGGCTTGGAAGTCTTATTGTTGCCGTGCTGATTGCAGCCATTGTCTGTGTGCTGCTTGTGTATCTTCTTCCATATGCGCATTGTTCAGGTCATAACTTTTTCTTTACCCTTTCCGTGTAACCTTGCCAAAGGGCAGTTTGTTCATGTTTTCCAACATTCCAATGTTTCTTACTGTATGCACAAAAAGTAAACAACACAAATTGAGTGACACTAATTATTAGTTTTATTTTTCCAATGCAATCAAATTATCAAAGGTGATATATTTGTGTAAATACCCTTACTTGAATCGGAATATCCTTTATGGATGAAAATGAATTTCACTTGGTTGGGCATAGATCCTCCCTGAGGTAGTAGATTGCTTTTATTCTAAGATATCAATCTTGGTACTGAAAGTTCAGAAAAAAAGTTGGGGTTGAATTTGTTTTGGGTTCATCTATACAAAAATATATAATCTTACAAATGCATATTTGATACTCCCTAATATTTTTAATATATACTAATATTTACAAGCCTTAGGCAATATTAATAAAGTCAATATATAATAATAATATTATAATATAATAAAAAATTGTAAAAAATGTTGATATTTATAATTAATAAATATTAATAAATTGATTAACATGCATAACTATTCATTTTTATAAATAAAAGCACACAATTCAATCTTTTGTTTAGACATGTTTAATTCTACCTTGACTTTGATTCTCTTGTCCCTTGACATATCTTGTTTTATTATTGTATCTAGGTCTATCACTATTGTTCCACATAGGTTGAGTAACATGACGTTGTCTTTTAGGAGAGCTATCGATTATCTTTCCATCAACAAATAGCTTCACTGGATTGCAAAACCCAAGACAATTGAGAAAGTGATGTTGAATTGGCCTTGTGTCTTTTTCACTTGTCTAACTATGATTGAAACCTCTACAATTGGTCGCGACTAGGGGTCTTATCTTTCTATATTTTCTTTGCCTATTTTTTACCCTTCCATGTTAGAATTGTCAAGTTCACCATGAAATCAGACACTATGCCAATATTCATCACAGTTGGAGGGAATGATATTAAAATTTGGGAAGGGTTTGCTTGGGTGCTGTGGAGAAGGGAATTGACCACCCTCAAGGATTGATGAAATCTTGATTAGCGAATTGGCCCTTGTGCCACCTCACTAAACTAGCGGTCTAGTGAGCTAGGGTGATCAATTAATTAATTGAGATTCAACTGTATTATCCCCAATGGATATTTTCCCCCAAATTCCTCAAAAGTTATCTCAGAAATTTAAAAGACAATTTCATGCAATACATTTCAGATTAACTAGCAAAATACCAGAGAAAATGCCCAGATATAAATAGCATTGCATTTCAATCTTCAGCAGTTGAACAACAAGATACAATCGTAAACACAGAAAGCTACAGGCAGATTGGATAATAGGAAATAAAGATTTAAGCACAAGTGAGATACCTGTGTGATATCTCCAGCAGACAATGGGTTTCTGTCCACTGCCTCCAAGCTCGAGGGTTTCTGTCCTCAAACTGACTGAAAGCGGAAGCTTCCAAATTCTTCAAGATAAAACCAGAAATCAAAACATATCCAAGCATAATGCAAATGAGCTCTCTTTCCTCTTTTAAGCACAACTTGGTGACTCTTCACATTCCCTTCCCCGTTTCTTTATTTCCCTTTAAAATATCCTTTTCTCACTAAAATCAATAAAGTGCTCTTATAATAATAAAGTGACATAATAATATGAGCTTAAGTATAATAGTCACTTTATTAATAAATCATTGAATCTTCAAGCATTAAAATTACTGATTAGATGGACTCGAATTATCAAGTGTGATAGCTCGTTGGAAAGGTCTCGACAAGACTCTCCCTGTCCAACACTGAAATGCCAAGAATATTGAGCCCTGCTTACTATAAATAGTAAGTATCTGGAAACCCTACGGAAACAACTCTAATTGGCCTGAAACTGGAATTACCTAGGCCAATTATCACTCCGATCCTTGCAAAGTCTGGTTAGCCCACGGGACTAAGGCAAAAATGGGCTAACGTCACATCAAGATGAATGGGCCAGTAAAGGGGACATTGCAGTCCTCCCTTCCCAGAGATTGCTTACCCTCAAGCAATCTGCAGCTACATGCTGAATCAAATACCTGGATCCCATATCAACCTCAAGAATGTTGCTCTACCAGACTGCTGCTCTACTTTGATAAAAATAACATGCCTGGAATTGTGAGGCCGCTCATCAAATCCCCACTGAAGTAACGTACCAAGCAAGTCAATACCAGGATCCTAGACTATCATACTATCATGACCGTCAGATATGAAGAGATAGGAGTACCCCCAAAACCTATCATCATTAAATAATTCTCCAACTGCAAGTGATCTCCCATGGGACTGCGCAACACCTACCATAGGCATGAAGATGACGTTGAGCCATCATTGGCTGACTTGGTAGGACGAGGGCGTCGGATGGTAGCCTTTGCAGAGGCTCGAGCCCTAAAGGAAGTGACTTCAGAGTTGCAGCGTCTTTTGACTTTTGTACAGTAGGAGTGCCCGACTGCTTTTGCAGAGTGTTTTGAGCAGGGGTTGTGACCTGTTGAGGAGACGCCTGATATGTTGAAGGCATGGTCTCTTCTTGTGCTAGTGATAGAGAGTGAGGTACATGCCCTCATTCGCCAGATAGAGCAGGCCTTCCGCGAAAGATATTATGTGTTGAGACACTCAGAGTATGTCTAGGCTAGCCGAGAGACTGCGTTGGTGGATTCGGTGAGAGCTCGGGAGGAGCTTAGTGGAGCAAGATTTAGGTCAGAGGACACAAGAGATGGAGACCGAGAAGGCATCACGAGTGGCCTTGGAAGATAGATTGACAAAGGAGACAACTACATTTGAGCAGCAATTGGCAGTAGCTACCTTCGAGAGACAGACTGTCGAGGCTTGTTTAGTCCAAGCCCAGAAGGAGGTCGCTGAGCAGCAGAAGGAACTTCAAGAGGCTGCAGTGATGGTCAAATCTGAACTCAAACTTCAGTCAGCCAGGGAACAAAAATTGGCGACAAGGACGGCACAAGTGTATGAGTTGCGTTCTCAGTTGGGATCTTCTTTGGTTCAGCCGACCTCTTCTATTGCAGGTCACCCAGCCTCTTTAGGGACGCTTCCTAAGCCCCCTGCTTCTTCTTAGTCGTGCATTTTGTATTTCATATCATTCCCTTAGTGTTGGTACCATCCCAGACATTTTGTATGTTGTCGTCCAGAGACGACTTTCTTTTTGGGTGGGATGATGTTGTCGGGTAAATGGGTAGTTAAATGGTTGGTCCGTCTGAGGGAGTTACACGGATGTGACGGTCCGCCTCGCATCCCCTCGGACACTATATGTATGCATTTCTCTCTTCCAGCAAGGGATGTGCTGATTATGATATGTGGAAATACCTTTGTACATGGTGATCAATCTATGAATATAATGCTGTTATGTTCTCTATATATTCTCTGTTAAGTACTTTACCTTTTGAATGTAAATAATCTCTTTTACCTCATGAGGGTAAACAAACATGTCAGCCCAACCTAAGTTGCTGATGTAATGCATGACAACTCTCATAGGTCTGAAAAATCTAAGAGGGCTGAGATCAAAGCCATGATATGTATTTTGCCATGGTAACTCATAAGGGACCACCTCATAAGCCATCCTGTTAATCATGATTTAAGTACCACTGATGCAGTCAACTACTGTAAGCCTGTCATCAACCGTTTGCCTCCAAATGGTAGTGTAGGAAAAATGAGCATTCCAACACACCCAACTCACTGCAAGCACACAAACTGATGTTATTAAGTGACCATAATGACTCAAGTTATCCCAAATTGACATGAAGAATAATTGAGTCGTGTCCAAGAAATGCCCAACAACTAGTTGCACTGAGGTATACAAGTACTCTGAAGTCAACACCCACACTAGGAAGGAACTAGCACAACAGTAAACAATCTGAACTGCCAATGAATACATAGAATTTATAGGTAAGGTAGCAGCTGAAAAATCATTTTCTCTAATCAAAACATATCTACCAACTATCCTCAATCCGGAACCAATCATCTGCTGACCCAAAGAATCCTTCTTGCTCACCTATAGATCCAAATTTGAACTCATGTGTAAGCTGATCGGTAAGTGGGCAGCAGTATTAACGCTAGAAACGAATCCACTACTCCAATCCTGTGACCATCCCTCATCACTAGGAATTGTATTTGGGTCCCAAATCATGCAATCACTTTCATTCTCACCACTGGAATCGAAAAAACCTTCCCCATCTAACTCGAAGAGTGGATTATCAAAGGTCCAATCAACATCCACCTCAAACAAGAAATTGCCAACCAACTGAAAGTTATCCAACTCATAATGAAGTTCTGGCTGATCCAAAAATTTGTTACTTGATCTTTTGGGACAGCTATCCAAGTTATGAATTTTCTGTATGCTATCAAGTTCCTTAATCACTTCTTGAAAAAACTCAGATCTTCCTTTATCCTCCTGTTCCTTGTATTGATTAGTGACAATAATCTGATTTTTCACTTCCTGAAGAGCAATCTGTGTATGCTCTAATATTTCTCGCGTATCGTTAAGCTCCTTGATGAGCATATTAACCTCACCTTCCTTTTCTTCTAATTTATCAGCATATATTTCAGCAACCTTTAAAATATGATGCTTGTCTGACAACAAACGCATATAATCTGATTTCATAGAGTCCAAGGCTGCTTTGACCACCTGCAAATCAGCAACAAAAGAATCATCACGTTCCATTCCCCTTTGCCTCTTTTCCATTTGAGCCTTCCTGTAGAGATCCTCAATGGTCCCGTGAGTGTCATCTTAACATGCTAAGGCTGCAACAATCATATCTTCAGTAACTTCCAACTGATTCTTCAAAGCATGCTTCTCATCATTGTTAGTTTGAAATGCATTTTTTGATTGGTCATCCAAATCACCATCATGCTTAAGTGAGTTGCTGCTATTAAAAACACGTGATTCATCATACCTTTCACATGTGTTATCAATGTCATCATAGGGCTTCGCATCCCTGTTTGATTGATTTGTATGCAAAGTCAAGGTTGTTGCTATGTCATTATTTTCTTCCAACATGCTCTCACATTGAGTAAGACTATCCTCAACAGAAAGTGTGTTAATTACAACCTCCAAGTCTCCAATGTAGAGATTTGTATAACCCATACCTTTAACAATAGCTGAATTCACCTCACCACCAATATTTGTGTTATTTTGTAGGGGCAAAGCTGTGAAATTCTTATCTTCTTCATTGTTGGTCTGAATTTCTTTGGGTACCTTATCTTCATTATAATCCCCACAAACATGATTAGGTGTCCAAGTTTGCTGGCATGTGAAACAAATCTGCTCCCTTCTCATTTGGTTCTTGCTCATTTTCGGAGATCCTGCAACCTGTAAGCCCATTGATATTATTTCATTTTCAGTTGTGCTCCATGAACCTTCCAATTTTATGTTCAACCAATCTTCTTGAGAACTCGTAAGCAATAGGCGATACAACTTGTTCCTTCCTCCAAACGGCTAACAATTCTAATTGCATTTGCTTACATATTTCATCATTTTCATCAAGGATTAAGGACATCACGGTGTGCATGCAAGTCCTCACATTGTCTGGATGATGCTTCCGGATTTCAGTCAAGAAGCATTGAAACATTTGAAGAATTAATTCATTACATTCAAGGTCAATCATAATGGCAAATGATCTGACCTTTGTTATAATTTCTAAGATCTTAACCCTCTTAACAAAGGCAAGGCCTTTGTCATCATGTAAACCTTGAAAGCTTTTCACAATCAGCTGCAAAACCTTCCTCAACACATCATCATTATAGGATGCTATAGGAGCTGTTATCCGTGTGATCTAATTGAGACATGAAGCAACTGCAAGCCTAACATCTTTATGTAGATGTTCCATAAACTTCTGCTGAACCATAACAAGCATTGAGGGCTGCAAAGCCCAATTAAAAAGCCTCCAATCTGCCTGGTCTACTTTGGACAAATGTCTCCAATTTCTCCAAGTTGGAGATGACACCATCAGGAATTTTATTGGACTCCAATTGTAAACCAATCAGGTACAACCAATTCCCTACTTTTTCTTTCTGCAAGTCTCGAAGCTGATCACCATTGAATGTATCATTAAATTCTTGTGAGAAAAGATTACTTTTCAGATCTGCCAATGACTTCATTATGTTTCCTGAGATAAAGTTTATGAAAATCTGATGCACACTTAAGCAAACTAATACCACTGTAAGAACCTGGACTGGTTCTAATCCAAAATTATATTACAAATTTCACATAGATAGCACAGCATTCTATCGAACATATCATTCTGAAATATTCACCTAACCCTCAGGGACATTTCATCAAACATTTTGCGTGCCTTCAACATTTAGACATTTTCAGTAACCGCTTGCAAGTTTTGACAATTTAGTTTTGCATGCGGAAGTATTTATCATTGCAATGAAAGTTCCGTAATTTAGAAATCATTCAATTTATACTTAACATTCTTGTTCTCCTCAATATTACCAGTGACCAGATAGCTGCTGAAAATACAGATAATAATTAATTCTGACCTAAAGTTAGTACTGATTAAAGGTCTGATTTTTGGATTTTTCAATGCTAAGAATCACAAAACCTCATGCCGAATGCTGAATACATACGATTGAGAATCTGTATAACTTCAATTGAAAAGTGCGCCATTCATTCCATTTCCAAAGTTTGGAACTTAATGTCTGAGGGAATAATATTCTGAGTACGAACAATTTTGATGTAACAATGAAAACTTAAATGTTCTGATCTGTTTTGATAGCCTTCAACCATCTGCAATCTTGTTAGCCAAAAGGATTCATCCAATATTGCTTGATTTGTATTAACAAGTTCAATAACCATTTGCCTCAGAGATTATATACTCAAGAGTATATGCCGAATGAAAGTAATGAATTGTCTATCTTCTTACTTGCAGTTTCCTGTAGCCTCCTCAAACTTGGATATAATCTCTGCCTGGTAACGTACTATTTCAGGAGTTCACGTGTTGAATTGATGTAGATACCAAACTCTGCAATCTGATTTGCCCCTTATGTCTGTTGTGCCCAAAAGAATTCCCCTGCTCTTAATTTAAAAAAACCTCCTGTGTTGCCTTCATGAACCCTTGTACGGTCATAAATAAGAGACAATCCTCAAGCAATATAGGGAAGGAACTTGCACCTAATCAATAACCATGATATGTTTAACGGCAACAAAGGCAACTTGTACTGGTAAATATTGCAAGCTTAGAAATCTCTGAATATTTCAAAAATTTAATCGTCGAATCCTCAGTCCTTGGAACCTCAGTATTAATTCCCAATTATGTACAACTGCAACAAAAAATGTCCACTAAACGATCCCGGTAGCCTCTGGTAGCTTGATGGGTTAGCTTGATTTGATATAGTTCGAATGCAATAACAAGAAGCCACTTCACTTTAAATTCAGACTCAAAATGATCCCGCCTAGGCAAAGTTTTTAACCACCCATATCACCTCATTTATACTTCATATTACGATAATTGTAGGAAATACCTATACATAATACCAGCTACGATACAAAAAAAAGGGTCTTAGTCATTCAAATTCATTCACAGCTCTTCTTTTCCAATTCCTTCTGTTTCTTGCAGGACGAATAATAACCATGACACACAAACTTTTCAACTTCCCCGTGCCTGTGTAAGGAGCCGCACCAAATTTGGGACTCTTGTGGCTGGAAAGTTACTTACGGAAGCATATATCAGCATATATCAGAATACCTCAAGAAAACAAAGGTATTACTCATGCCTATCAGAATGAAGGCCCACAAAATTGATATAATCTGCACCACAAATCATCCCGTGACGGTCCATACACCGCAATTGTTTCAGACTGATTAATTCTTTGTCTCCAATGAATCACATCAGAAATGAATAGCGTTAATACTTATCCTTTAATACTAATTATTTATCCCCTTTCAGAAAAGCCTTCGAACAGAGATGGGGATCAAAGAATACCCACTGTGAGTTGTTACCACAGTACTGGAAGCCACGACAAGACTTGATAATAATTTGAACCTCCACTAATAATAATAGTCATTCGAACTATGGGAATCGTTAATATATTTCAAATAAATCAAATCCGTATATGTTGTGTTTATTGAATAAAAAGTTTATATCCTCTTTAATTTTATTTTGAAAATATAAGCATTTTGGCCCCACAAATAACTTTGGCTTACGACAATAATAATCTAAAGCCCAAAATATATATAGCCGTCTTTCTGGAGAATTAGAAATTAAACATTGCTCTTACTTTGCACACAAATTATGTTCTGGCGACAATAAAAACTCAAAATTAATAATTCTAACTCCAAATAAGATGCAAACTTTGAATACCTTAGTCATCCGATATATTTCGGAAACTGAGATTAATAAACTCCAATTTCTTAGGTTTATTTTAATTATCTGAAAATATGCTGTCATAAATTTTGCCAAATCCTCTGTTTATCAATCTCTATATGTACCCTTCAGGATGGCAGGATACATCGCTCTGATACCACTGTATTATCCCCAATGGATATTTTTCTCCAAATTCCTCAAAAGTTATCTCATAAATTTAAAAGGTAATTTCATGCAATACATTTCAGATTAACCAACAAAATACTAGAGAAAATGCCCAGATATAAATAGTCTCAGAAATATTATTGCATTTCAATCTTCACCAGTACAATAACAAGATCCAATTGTAAACATAGAAAACTACAGCCAGATTGGATAATAGGAAATAAAGATTTAAGCACAAGTGAGATACCCGTGTGATATCTCCAGTAGACAATGGGTTTCCGTCCACTGCCTCCAAGCTCGAGGGTTTCCGTCCTCAAACTGGTTGAAAGTTGAAGCTTCCAAATTCTCCAAGAGAAAACAAGAAATCAAAACATATCCAAGCATAATGCAAATGAGCTCTCTTTCTTCTTTTAAGCACAACTTGGTGACTCTTCACATTCCCTTCTCTGTTTTTTTATTTCCCTTTAAAATATCCTTTTCTCGCTAAAATCAATAAAGTGCTCTTATAATAATAAAGTGTCATAATAATATGAGTTTAAGTTTAATAGTCACTTTATTAATAAATCATTGAATCTTCAGACATTAAAATTACTTGATAAGTAGGAGATATTTTTCCACAGCAAGTCAAATTGTGATATTGCTATCAGGATTTAACTGTGTAGTTTTTGAGTCAAACTCATTGACCCATAATTCATGAGTAGTGGTTCAACATGAACCCATCTCTCATGAGAATGAATGGAACACTTAGCACTCATTGGATCTAGGTGATGCTCACAGAGGTGAAGCACCGGGACTTCCCGGGAGGTCACCCATCCCAGTACTACTCCAGC
>MU224422.1:2486567-2505278 GCA_018584345.1 Thuja plicata
GTGCTAAGTGTTCCATTCATTCTCATGAGAGATGGGTTCATGTTGAACCACTACTCATGAATTATGGGTCAATGAGTTTGACTCAAAAACTACACAGTTAAATCCTGATAGCAATATCACAACATTAAAATTACTGATTGAATAGACTCGGATTATCAAGTGTGATAGCTCGTTGGAAAGGTCTCGGCGAGACGCTCCTAGTCCAACATTGAAATGCCAAGAAAACTGAGCTTTGGTTACTATAAATAGTAAGTATCTGGAAACCGTGCGGAAACAACTCTGATTGGCCTGAAACTGGAATTACCTAGGCCAATTCTCACTCCGATCCCTGCAAAGTCTGGTTAGCCCATGAGACTAAGGCAAAAATGGGCTAACGTTACATCAAGATGAATGGGCCAGTAAAGGGGACATTAAATCAACTTAAGTGTGAATGCAAGATAAATAAAACATAGATAACTCTAATGTTGGTGGTAGTTTCGCCCATTTGAATAAATTATGTTTTGTTATGTATAAGGCAATGTAATGAATAATAAGTTTTCAGATAGTTGTAGGGACCGGCAATTGACACTCAACCAACCGTCGGGTGCTTTATATTGGGAGTTGGTACCGAGAACAAAACTAGCATTGTATAGACATTATAGGGAATGAAAAGTTATATCTTTTTGCCAGTTTACTTTGTTATGCGTTCTATCTGAATTATTATGTTCTTTATATTTTGTTTATATTTCCGTTTGCTTTGAGTAATAAATACATATCCTGAAGGGAGCAAACATTTTGGTGCCGTTGCTTGATCGAACATGGAGATCTGAAGGAAGGCCAACAGGCAGGATGGCGGAATAATGGGCCGCACATTCGACTAACAAGTGCTAGTGACTGATAGTTACTTTGAGAACAAAAGAGAAGATACCCAAGAAGATCAGTTGATGAATGAGTTGGTGCACGCATGGGAAGTTTGGGTCGATCAGTATGTGTAGTGGGAGGCTCGGGAGAGAGCGGTCCCTGCAGCACAATATGTGCCGAACTCACGGTGCAAACCACAGTGTATGATCTTCCTTGCCATTGATACATGTCTCTACTTTTTCAATAGTGTCATCATAGTTTTTAGGTATGAATGGATCAATTATTTGTTCATTGTCAGGCAACCTTCTTCCTTTACCTTCCTCATGATTGGTATGTTTTTCATTCTCACAATGTGTATCAGACAAATGATGCCATTTGTGATTGTTGAAGTCTGTAGTAATTTTTTTATTGTCACAATCATTATTTGTTTCCCAACTATGAATGTTATCTTTTTCCATAGAATGACGAACATAATCATTAATCATCTCTTTGTCTAATTGATCCTTATTTGAATATTCCATCTTACCAACTTGTTCTGAAATATCTTTGTTTAGGAACACCTCAACCATTATAGCCTCTTCCACTCGTGATGATCCTGAAGTCCTATTAATATGTTCATTAGGTACATCTTCAATAACATGATCATGAACACTCTATGGCTCCACATTCTCTGTCATATGTTTCTTTACGATTTCAATATTGTATAGCCAATTAGGGATTTGAGAGAAATCTTTTGGTTTGAACTCTTTAGGAAGAAATTTTGAAATTGAGTCATACAATTCAATAAAAAAGTTGGCACATTCTCCCGAGGTCTGAAATACTTTGGAATTGCCACATATCCGTTTATGATCCTTTTGATTAGGGAACATGGATCGTCTCTTTCTTGTTTTCGATTGAGGTTAAAACAATTTCCTCATAGAAAACAATGCATTAATATACATTGTGAGATCAACACTTCTTAATGCTTGTTCATAATTTGGTTGAGACTCATTTTGGCATGTAGAGTACTGGGATGGACAAACTGGAGGATTAATGGTAGATGCATTGTATTCCATAGTGTCATGAAAGTCATTTAGAAACCATATCTTGAGTTCTTCCCACGATGAAATGCTTTGCAAAGGCAACATACTGAAAAACTGTAATGTCCCCTTTCAAATAAGAATTTAATAAACAATAATATTAAAATGTTATAATTCAAATAAAGTCGATATATGATTAAATAAGTTTTAATTAAAGATTTAAACTTATTTATAAAATGTTATTAAAAGGTTGTCTGAATTAACAATATGTTACTAACATATGTTATCATTATACTAATAATAACATTACAATATAATAACATACATTATAATATATCTTATTATCATTGAGAAATAAACAAAATATTATTATTAACATATTTAATAATAATTGTTAGGATAAAATATATTGGAGAAAATAAATAAAATTTGATTATCATAATGTAACAACCATATTATAATATCTATTATAAATAATGTGTATTAAACAAATATTATAATAATAATTAAATATATTATAATAATATATATTATAATATATATTACAATAAACAATGTATATTAAACAATTATTACAAATTAATACCAAATATTATATATTATAATATTAAAACATTATATACATATTAATTAATAATAATAAAAATAATATTATTATTATTAATAGTAATAATAATTTTAACAATAAAATTACTTGCTTTTAAATAAAGCGACTAGGTCGCTGTTCCTTAGGACTGCGACTACAAGTCGCAGCCTCTAAGGCTGCGGCTGCAGTCGCAGCCTAAGGGCGCGACTCCTTGTCGGCACCCGTGGGGAGGGAGGTGACTGCCCTCACCCACGGGGTAAAAACATTCCCCCCCCCCCCGTATAAATAAAGGGGGAGAAACAGAAAAGAAAGGGAGGCAAGGCGTAAGAAAAAAGATATATTAAAAAAAAGATGCAAAACAGCGATAAGGTGAGGAGCATATGGGAGTGGGAAAAAAAGACAGAAACCAGCGTTTGCAGTCAGCAAGGAAAGTTGACCAGGTAGTATGAAATCATTTCTTAATTTTGTTTATAATATATATATATATATATATATATATATATATAATTACATGTAATAATTATATAATAGGCTCATTCGTAAACATTCTATCATTTATAATTACTTTATATATATGTTTATAATTGGGGATATATCTGCATTATTATGAGAATTCTTAAAGTAATACATTCTTGTATAAATATGAATTTCTAATGAATGAACTTTAAGTGGATTTTATACTAATGTTGTGTATCTATAATATTGGATACCATATAGAATGAATTGTATATTCATTAGAGATGGGATTCCGACAATGATAATGTGAATACCATATAGAATGAATCATTGTATTCATTAGAGATGGGATTCCTAAAGTGATGATAGTGGATAACATATAGAATGAATTTTATATTCATTAGAGATGGTATTCCTAAAGAATGGCAATTCGAGGTTGGTATTCAATGGCAAGCCAAGGTTGGTATAGCCCTGTTGCCCAAATGAGATTAATGGCAATTCGAGATTGTTATAGTCCCGTTGCCAATGACAATTCGAGGTTGGTATAGCCCCATTGCCCAAATGTGATGAGATGGCAATTCGAGATTGTTATAGTCCCCGTTGCCAGTGACAATTCGAGGTTGGTATAGCCCCGTTGTCAATTTGAGATTGTTATAATCTCGTGTAGGCAGTATATATACTGATAGCCAGTCATATGCATATGCGTAGGCTTGGATAACAATGTCCATATCCAAGAGATCCTAGGAGCAGTGCTCTATGGAAAGACGACAGATAGCCTGATTGCTTAGAGTGGATCTTATATCCCTCAAGCCAAGAATCAAGAATTCTGTGAAGCCCAACCTAGAGGCAGTTCCTAGGGTCAAATTCCCCTTACTAACTTAGAATAGAGTAATTGTCATATAAATATTGAGTAATATTTTATACTAACGACGGTTTTGGAGGGAACTATATGATGAGAATAACTAGGGACATTACAAAAGCTGACTTGCAAGACCTTTTAAACATCTTACAACTAATTTCATGATCACATCTTTTGTACGAATCTGAAAATCCTTCAAGAAACCATAGAATGCTTGCAAATGTTTAATTGCTGATTCGGATTCATATCCACAAAATTTTGGCACATGGTTTCTAAGCTCAAGAGGAAAATGATTTCGATAACCCGGGATGTTGTTGAAATTTAATGGCTTATATTTTTCCAAAATGCATGCTCCTCTCTTTGGACATGGCTGCCATTGCTGTTGTGGATAATGCATTACTAAACTTGGATTGTACTGATACATCTTCAATGCTCCTTATTTTATTCATTAAAATCTTTTGTAGAGTTGCCACCTCTTTCAAAGAGGAATAAATTCTTTCTTCTTCTGAGTTCTCTCCTACAACATAGATATTTCTTTAATTTGTAATAATTCTCCAGATATAGATTACAATTTCTTCTAATACCTTGACTCTTTTCCCGAATGGATTTATCAACTGTCTTCCTAGCGGAGTCGCTAATCTGTTGGTTGTGTGACTCGGATGGGGCAATCTCCACTGTTTTGATTTGATAATACAATACCAAAGATATTGATTATGATTCAACAATATTTTTTGTTCAACTCCCTAGCGAAGTTGCCAATCTGTTGAATCAAAGGTTTGCTAAGCCCTAAGCATATGCCAGGTTCTATTATCAAGATCCACAACTGACTTTGGCGAACGAATGAGATTGATCAAAATAATCAAATTCCCCTGCACTTCTGGCTATGCAAGACCACGACAGGTTTACCTTTCTGATTATTAAGTAGATTATAACTTTACACAATCCTTTGTATTTTGCTATTCACTGACATACGTTTGAACAAAAAGCTTGATTGGATTCTAACTCCTATCACTACTCTAAACTGAAATGGGAATTAAATAATAACTGAATTGGTTTGAAATAAAATTTGACCAGTGCCTTCCTCCTACTGTGCAACATAGTCAATTTTCTGCTTCTTCAATGGTTTTGCACCACCCTACCAAACAATTTTTAGATTCACAACTTGTGTGAATCTGTTAACTATTTGAATCTTTATATATCAAGTGGTTTACCCTAATTACTATAACCTGTCCGTATGAGTTTAATCTCTCCTTGAGAGAACCAAACAGGCAGATCATACAAAGATACTAAAAGTTCTTTGACCAATCTGGAATAACTAAAAGTTCTTTGACCAATCTGGAATACCATTGATACACAAATTGATATAAGTAGAACAGCCATGACATATAGGAAACATCAAATAATCTTGGCTACTTTAGCCAATATGACAAGTGAAACCAAACTGGAAAACATTTATTTATCCACTGCACAGTATAGGAAGGGAATATTTATACATAAATCTTTTTCACAATGATATATATTACAATTGATCATTTTTATTTATTTATTGCGGTCTTCATTCCCTTCTTATAGAAACTGAAGGGGCAACAATAGCTTCAAACCGTTATTATTCAAAAGACACGAACGTTTGTTTATATTATCATTAAGCCATCAATCTTGAGTTTATACTCCCGTGAATAACATATGATGAAAATTATCATAATGCACATTACTCTATCAAAATAATTATCTGCCTTTATGTAAAAATTTCCCTCATGGCATTGATCTTTCATCTTGACCCATATTTTACCTTTTATAAAGAAGCTTGTACCTTTGAGTGAGAACATTTCACTCATGTGAAAATATAATTCCCAGGTAAAAATAAAATCTTCATTTCCCCTCATGTGAATATTTCTTACTGCTGATGTAGAGATTTTAATAATGCACATAATTCTTCAGAGGTGAAAAAATCTCCCTTTGTTCATCCTTCTCAAGTAAACATCATTCTGGCTTGTTGATTTGTGTAATGGTAATAATTGCTAGCGGACATCCCTTGCAATTTCCAGAAATATATGAGGCACCTTGTTTTGAATCTTCTGTCTTCTTTCTTTCAATTATCAATGACTTTTCTTACTTGCTTGGATTTGTTTTAGAAATTGGGCATTAATGATCAAAATAACTCAGAAGATTTTCTGATATAAAGAAGACAGGTGCCTTGTACACAGATAAAAACTTCTTTACAATTTCTTTATTGCTCAATGTGACCAGTGCTTTCTTGAGGTTGCCCTTATGCCAAAGAAGTAGCAACATACGCTGTAATATACCCACATCCACTAACCCAAGTGATTGAAGTATACCCAAGCCTCCTCTAACCATCTGTGCATTATGCGCCCAGAACAAAACTTTTAATGTTATGACCCATTCCAGAGTGTGTCATAAATTCAAAGATTTTGATAGCCTCCTGCCTAATTCATTCTGTGTGCAGCATATTGGGATTTCCTCAGTTGCACCCCTCCATAGTACAAGCATACCACCTTTTCAATTGTGCACCATTAAAATCATCACTAGAACGGGCAAGCTCCTCAAAATTGACATCAGGGTTAATAGTCATTTTCACTGGATGAATCTGTAGTATACGTGCTCTGCTGAATACCCATACTCTTTTCAAAGCTCTTACTTTGGCGCAAGCAGAGGGAATGTTGTAGTATGCAATCACTTGATAATTTTTTCAAATATATTTAGCAGCATTTATGACACATAATCATCACATAAGAACTTATGATACTCCTCTCTTCATTGCCGAGACATACACTATCGATGAGGCAATTTATTAGTCGCTCAGATGTAAATTATCTCATCGATCGGCTCAAAATTTCTAAAGTTTTCTAATAAATTTATTTTCCACTTATCATGTATTCATTACATTTTGAAACACTTTAGGAACGGTTAGCATGCCTTATCTATGCCTTCATATTATTCATGCAAGTCTATCATGGGAAATGCAACTTTAGTATTGGATAAAAATATTCCAATGTGCTAGACGAGTATGGAGAGAAAAATGAAATTTGTCTTTGCGTCAGCCGGTTACATTTTGTTTAAAATTCCTAAAGTCTTTTCATTAAATCCACTTTGAGCGTTTACATATCTTTGCGTATCAATCCATAGCAAAAGTTCTGAAACCGAAATTTCATTCGTTTTTGACTGAAGCACACAAGAACACTTATAGTCACTGTATGAACACATTAAAAATGGTGCAACATTAGCGTTTTCTCAAATTGCTGTGCAACCAATTCCCCAATCTGTGTTTCGTTTTCAAATCCGCTCTTATACTTCACCATAAAGTCCGTACATGTGGATGATTGATCCACATTCACAATTGTGCTAATGCATTTGCATATACCGTCCGCCAATACTAACTCTTCAGATGAATGTGAATGTACCTTCATCATCTCTGCAGATGCATCCCAGTATTACAGTTGAACAATGATCATAACCATCAAATTGAAGCCAATTCGATTCAAAACTGACTGCACATCTGCACTAATTATAACGAGCATGAAAAGAGGCGGGGCTCATTTGAAAGTCTCAGAGGCAACATTCATCACTGTAATACAGAGAATACAACATTTTCCAGAATAACGCCCATGATTATTATGTATATGTTGGTAGGATCCAAATATGGTTCGCAGGTACAGAGAGTACATATCTGCAAGCTGCTACATGTTACACTGGCATTTCATTGATGAATTTTAAAGTATGCGTATGATAGTCAACACTGGTATGAACTCCCACGTACATGTTGAGCAATTACAACTGTAACATCTGATAAAAATCTTACGCGCTTTGATGGATGTTCATAAACTGGTTCAAAGCTTTCATTATGCTCATTGATGAGACTTGGTGCTCGGTAAGACATTTTAAAGTCTTTCTGGTCACCTAAGTCTTGCCGATGAAGCATTATATGCATCCTCCTTTTATTCCATCGGGGAGACAATGCATTTCGGGGAGACCATTTTAAAGTTTGTCCGATCTCATTTTCTAATTGATGAACTTTTACTCCTCCGTCCATCAATTTCTGGAAAGAAAATGGGAAGCTAACATAAGAATAATTTGAATAATAAACCTTCAATATCAAAACTGATGTCATGATTGCATGTCGGGTTTTCATGTGGGCTTGGCTAAGTATTTTTTCTTTTGGAACCCATATTTATCTTGAAATGCTCCAAATTTTTGATTATATCTCTCCTGGAGTAGAAATGAGTAATCAATTAAATTTAATTGTTTACTCATTAAAAATGGTAAAAGCAAGTCAGGTGGCCTCCAAAACTGCCTTGGAAAAAATATCAAACTTAATCATGAGAAGCTATTACTGAACAGAGGTGTTCATTGAAGTCCATTGAGCATGTGCGCCATGGGAATTTGCTTGACTCCACCTCTTATGCAAGCTATTAATTATAAAACATGGCTACTCAGATAAATTTAAATACACTTGTACCTCAATAAATTGTGTTCAGTTTCAACCTTAAATAAAGTATCAAAGTGGATCATGAATTTTTGCGATCTTGCACAGGGATAAGTGGACATATAGATAATCATTAGGATCAATTGGATTGGTGTGAAAGCCATTCAGTCGTGAAAGATTAATTTTCAAAATAGGCTTTCTGACTGAATTTAACAGTGTAGATAATATATCTGCATAAATTGTATTCAGTTTTGGCTTGGGAAAATTATCAAATGGACTATCGGGGCCTTGAGAATTTGTATAGGAGTTCTTTGTAGTATTGACAATTGTAGAGGCAAATTGATTTAGTGTTGAGATCATTTGGATATTAAATATTAATCTGTGCAAGAGGCCATTTTACAGGTTTAACAAACAATAATGATACAATATCAAAATTTGTATATGGTTTGGGTGTTGAAAAATCACCAAATGAGATCTTGGGAATCTGAAAATTTGCAGAGGGGAATATTATTACGTGGATAATTTGGAAGAACAATGGGTTTGGTTATATGTTTACCATGCAGTGATATATTGAGCTTGGAAAATGTCTCGCTTCAATGATTTTCAATGTGCAAATTGTGAAGCTGTTATGCAAGCCTAAAACTTGGTACTTTAAAAACACATTAGTGTTGACTCTGAGAGGCTGAGGGTGGACATATATCCTTTTTTTTAAGAGGTGAATACGATGGAATAGTGAATTTTCTTATCAGACTTACGATTCATTAGGGTAATTTTTAGGGTTTTCATTGATTCTTCTCATTTAGGAAACACTAAATCTTGCAAAAAATTTAGGGTCCCAACAGGCCATACATGAGTGCTTGTACAACTTGAAGGCCAGAAGGACACAAGTGCTCTTCACTCAAGGAGAGCAGGCAACTCCAATCGCACCACCAAGAACGACTGCCAGCTGTAATGCCTCGCCCAGTGGATGTCGCAACAAACGGCAAGGGAACAACAACAAATACAATAATACATCGAAGAGCCACATCCAGTACGACGCAAAGGGATGACCCATGATCCAATGCCGGAGGTGTTATGAGTGGGGTCACTTCGCACGGGATTGTCAGAGCGGGTAGGGGAGTCAAAGTTTGTTGTGCAAATGGTGTGGTTTGGGGAACCATGAGGACATAGATTGTCCAAAGAAAAAGGGAGAACATGTTGGACATAAGAAAATTTGAGGAAGAGGTATTGGTGACCACCAAGCTTTAGGCCAAGAAGGCGACATACCCTGACCCTCGTACAAAGAAGGAAAAATTGTGGGAAGCCAAGGCTGACATTAAACAGGCGATTGAGGAACGACAAAATTCACATGACACTTCTAGTACTCCTCTACAGTCGGAGTCCGAAAAGAACATCATGAGACAGATGTTGAAGGCGACCGTACCCATATGGGTATCAAACCTTCTGGAGACCATGCCACAATTCAAGTTGGCCATTACCAACATACTTGGTAACAACACAATCGGCCAGGACAATGGCAAGCCGACAGAGGAACATAAAGACAATCCCACCACTAACCCGATGCTGTTGGCAGTAGGCATTGGGAGGAAACTTGCGATGGTGGAGATGGAAATAATGGGTTGGAAGCTATGTTAGCCCGTGTTTCTAGGATGGGGGGACGGGGAAACGGGTTTCTGGGACGGATGTTTACCCCAAAGGAGGGGATGACAATGGGAACAACTATATAAAAATAGGGAATATTTAAAATATATAGGAAATTTTTAAATATTCATATGAAAACATGGATAAAGCATGCTTATATACATTATAGAACCTTAACATATAATATTTGTGTTAAAATTTAAGTTTAGAGTTCACATGAGAGTGGAGTCAAACAAACTCTCAAAACTGAAACATTAATTTTATGGGACAGCCAGGGGACGGGTTTTCAGAAGTTTCCAAGTTTTTGAGATGTCCCTGTTTATTATGCCGAAAACGCGTTCCCAGGTAACACTGGCTGAAAGCTAACAAATACTATCGTGGACGGAGACATGGAAGGCCCTCGACAAGCTGATACTTGGAGGAGACATGGAAGACCCTTGACAAGCGGACACTCCATTTGGTAGGTGCCGACCAACATGACATCAAACCAATTGGAATGCTAATGACCTAGAAGGTAATCATTGGCACCCAACACTTCTTGATTTTTGTTCTCATTCCATTGGAGAGGAAGGCGTATGATACCCTCCTTGGAAGAGGCTGGTTGATCACGACAAGAGTGAACCACAACTGGAAGAACACACTCTCTATTGAGAGTGGTGGAAGAAAGTACGTAATTGACTTGTAGAATTAGGCGATTAGCTAGGAGTTGGCATCAGACTCACAATCCGAAGGCAGAGAATTTGACATGGGAGGGGGGATGGAACCCAACAACGACAGGATACTGGAACTTGGGAATTGTTTGGAAGATGAAACAGGTTCCCTCAATGGGTTGTTTCATTGGCAAATGGACGACTACGAAGTCTTTTATCCAGGCTGTGCTATACTGGAAATTGAAGAAGTGGATGCGGAGAGTAACACCTTCCCTCCTGAGTATGGCAAGTACAAAGAGGGTGTGGCGAGTGTAGATGACACATCGGGTAATCAGTTCGAAAGGGATAAGGTGGTCAAGTACAAGGAACCGAACATACAGAAGGTAAACCTAGGAGAGGAAGATAATCCGAAGATGATCTTGGTCGGGGACGACTAGAACCTTGTACTCAAGATAGCCACCTTCAGAATATTCATGGAGTATAAAGATGTTTTTTCTTGGATGTACAAGGATTTGAAGGGAATACCATCAAAATTGTGTACACCAAATTCCCCTCGTACCGGTTGCACAACCCATATGGAAGAGGCCGTACCGAATGAATAAAAGTTATGCCGCCAAGGAGCAGGAGGAGATAGAGAAACTGTTGGAGGCAGACATCATTTTCAAAGTCTAGACAAGTGAGCGGGTTTCGCCCATTGTCATCTCCTTGAAGAAAGAAGCCAATCAAATTTGAATTTGTGTGGACTTTAGATGCTTCAACACGGTCACCATTAAGGACCCCTTTCCTATTCCATTCACTAACAACATATTGGAGGAGATGGTAGGGCATGAGATGCACTTGTTCATGGACGGGTTTTTCGGGTACAATCATATCAGCATTGCAGAGGACAATCAAATCAGAAAGCACTTAAGACCACGTACACATACAATAGTATTACAAGAAGTACTATCTCCACACATCTCTGAGGATACAAAACACTATATGTAAAAGGCCCGATAACCGATACTTTTTCTTGCCATCGGTTATTAACAAGAAGGCTTCCCGGTAGCTGAAGAGTCTCCACTGTGGAAGGTCAAACATTTGACGTTACACTCCTAACCGTCATCATCAATGCAACACCGTGTGACACAAAATGCCACCTCATATCCATGATCCACTGCACACGGTGAAGAGGCGGAGCTGGAACGCAATATGAGACAACTGGGTCACAAAGAAGGCACGTCACGAACATGAAATACAACATTAACAAAAACACTGGAGTCCAACGCTCGAACATGATAGATGGCTCATGAATATTCTTAGCTGAGCGGTGTCAATAATAGAAAGACAATGAACTACTTTTCAGAAAAAATACAAAGCAATCTGGAAGAATGAAAGCAACTCCCGATAGCTCAAAAACAAAGAAGAATGATTTCTCTTACAGGTACTGAAATCATTAACACTCCCTCTTAGCAAGAGAGAGAGATCATTCATATGACATAGTTTGTCTCAACCTGACAAGCACAGTGAAGTTGCAACAAAAATGTCAATACAAAAAATCTCATCATAGATTTTCTTAATATAAAATTGTTATCTCAGCATAATAATATTCACCATAGCTACTCCTAGAGGGTGAATCAGAAAAGTATAAAATTAAGTCATGGAGTCACACACATGACTTCTGCCATGGCTACTCCCAGAGGGTAGAACAAGGGCTTTTACCTCAAACTTATCCCATAGAAGAATGCATTACCACCTTGCCTACTCGTAGAGGGTGGTTCCAGCATACCTACTTGCAGAGGGTGGTACAAGGGATTTCACTTCGAACTTCTCTTGCAGAGAAGAACTCATTAACAAGGGATTTCACCTCGAACTTCTCTCGCAGAGAAGAACTCATTAACAAGGGATTGCATCTCGAACTTCTCTCATAGAGAAGAACTCATTAATCACTTAAAATATCATCTGAATGCTGAGACTCCCTCTCAAAGGGGCAGCATTCTCATGGCTTTGATTAACACAATACCAGGAAATTGGCTCCAATGTTTGTCCAACAATGAGCTTTTGCAGTCACACTGCTACACAAGCTTGTTGATCCTCTGCAAAGGACTTCACATTCTACATCTGCCCCTCAAGCTCCTAAATCTGATTTCTACAGCTGATTAGTCTCCCTCTGAATGTCATTTCTTCCTCTTCAAGGAAACTAATTGCATGACAATCTGAATAGGTTCTATTATGGTTCAGATCGTTTCCTTAGACCCTCTCTGATACCATGTTAAGTTTTCGAACCAGAATTGCATAAATAAAATGCTAATAGATCAGGAACACAAGAACACTAGAGACACAAATAGACACTGAGTTTTACCCTGGGAAAACCCTCCTACTCGAGGAAAAAAAACCCAGCCACACGAGATCTCCTTTATTGAATAACATAACTGAATACAAGTATACAACTCATAAACTCTTGAGCTTCAAGAGCCAACAATCTCAACATGATTTCTACAGCAATAAGCTTGATAATGCACATAGAGAAATGATAATATCTGAGCCCAAAGAAGAACCACACGCTCAATAATCAGAGAAACCCATAACTCTCACAAAGCAAAACTGTATCACTGAGCTTCATCATGATAATCATAGAGTAAAATACATCAAAAGATTGTCATGGTAATCTCAAAAAGAAGCACTTAAGACCACGTACACATACAACAGTATTACAAGATGTACTATCTCCACACATCTCTGACAATACAAAACACTATATGTAAAAGGCTCGATAACCGATACTTTCTCTTGCTGTCGGTTATTGATGAGAAGGCTTCCCGGTAGCTGAACAGTCTTCACCGTGGAAGGTCAAACATCTGACGTTACACTCCTAATCGTCATCATCAATGCAGCAGCGTGTGACACAAAACGCCACCTCATATCCATGATCCACCGCATACGGTGAAGAGGCAGAGTCGGAACGCAATATGAGACAACTGGGTCACAAAGAAGGCACATCACGAACATGAAATAAAACATTAACAAAAACGCTTGAATCCAGCGCTCGAACATGATAGGCGGCTCATGAATATTCTTAGCTGGGCAGTGCCAATAACAGAAAGACAACGAACCACTTTTCAGAAAAATACAAAGCAATCTGGAAGAACGAAAGCAGCTCCCGATAACTCAAAAACAAAGAAGAATGATTTCTCTCGCAGCTACTGAAATCATTAACAAGAAGTTGTCTAGACTCCCTAACCCTTATTCCTTTGTCTTTTATGTGAAGATAGAATTCGTTTTGTATTCAAGTTCCAACCACTTTGAGGGAAATGAGTTAATAAGTTCCAGGAAGAATATCATAAGTCCGTTTGTATTTTATAAGGAATATCACATCAAATTCGCTAAGTCATATCCAACACAAAGTTGCTAGTTCGCAGTGTAAACCTTGGTGTTTCCTTATTTGATCACACATTGTCATATTGTTTTGCATTTGAGGTTTCCTTGTTGAAGAGAGGATAAAATACTTGGTTTTTTATTATGTGTTGAGAAGTGTTTGAAAACACTCATCTCCAAGGTGAAGGGCTATCTGTTGAATTATGTGGTTGCATAACAGAAGACTTGGATTTGATGGCTCCATTTAGGTGAGTATTGTTAAAATACCACCTATCATATGTTTATTGGGATGTCCTCCTACAAGGCCTTATTAGGCTACTTCAGTTGTGGACATGGTGTTCGGGGATAGTAGAGCACCCAAGGCGAGTGATTTAATAGACTGCCAAGACATCCTTAAATCCCTTAAGGATAATTTACAAAAGGCCTAGAATCCGTAGAAGATATATGCAGATAAGTACATGATTAAGCACGGTTTCAAGCTAGAAGATTGGACTTACCTTTTCTTATAGGCCTACAAGAAATCTTGCTGACGAAAAGTGGCATAGAGAGGCTAAAGCCTCAATTCCATGGTCCATACAAGGTGATTAGGTGAATAGACGAAGTGGCTTATGAGTTGGACCTTCCAAAGAGCAGCAGGATACATAATGTGTTTCATGTCTCTTGCCTAAAAAAGGCACTTGGGCAGCAAGTCACTGCTTCAGAGGAGCTCTTTCCCCTTGATGATGAGGGCAAACTATTGTTGGAGCCTATGGAGATTGTATATTTCAGGGAGAAGAAGCTAAGAAGTCCGACAAGCAAGTAGTATCTCGTCAAGTGGAAGGACTTACCGGTTAAAGATGCTACATGGGATGATGAAAAGATATTAAAACATCCTAATCTGAAATTTCTTGTGCGCGAGCAATTTCGGGAAGGGGAGATTGTCATGCCCCCTTCTTTTTAAGTAAGACAAATAAAAGATTTACTGATAGCCCATTTTGATTCCAGAGGGCTACTAACTTAAACAAGGGAATTAGTAGTCTTCTAATTATGAGCCCATTTGATTAATTCCAATTGTATTACCAAGCCACTTTAATGTATTGTTTTCCCTCACACCAAGCCAACTTGGATTTCAAATTGTGGAGGGAATGTTCTAATTGAGTTGTGTAAATAAGCACCATGGGAGGTAGCAAATCATCACGATTTGGCATTTTTCTTCTTGCTTTCCAGCAATTGGAGTTGGTTGTTTTCCCTCTCAGGGTAACAGATAGTAATTGCATAGACACAGTTACATACTCAGCATGTGATATAAAAGGTTATTGTATTAATGTAATCATGAGAGTTCCGTACATTGCAATCCCCCCTTCATCAAGAGAATAAGTTCATATATATAACATCCGAAGGGACACGACCGAAACGTCGCGTTGTAATTGCCTAGCCCTTCGGTTACTAACAACCTAGATTAACATAATACTTTATTTCATGACAACCCGTACATACAATTATTCCACCAACATCATCCCCCCAAAAAAAACAAGTCGACTCCGACGACTTAACAACCAAATGGAGATAATGTCCAGTACAAAGAACACAAAAACCAGCTAAGTAGAAGTGGAAGGGGGCATCCCTGGAACCGATGGTTGGGACGCTAAAGAAGTGACCCTCTGCCTCAACTGATAGACTTGCTGTGTCCCGATGTTCAGATCCATCTGGAGCTGTGAATTGACCTCAACTACTTCCTTTAGCATCAGGGTGACCTCCTGGAACTCTGTATCCTTCTGAGCTAACTGTCCCTCTGCAAGACTCCTGGCGGTATTGGCTGCCTCTAGTTGTGTCAACAGTTGTGCACGTTCTGCTTGCCAGGCACTCCGCTCTGCTGCTAACTCGGTGGCTATCTCCTCCCGAGATCTCTCTGCTGCCTCCCGAGCCCTTTCCTGAGCCTCTCCTTGTTCTCGTGCCGTGAGCACTGTCTGCACCAACCGTCAACCCTTATCAATTACCAACTCCAGAGTGCTCATATACTCTGCCAGATCCTCTACCATCAACACCTCTACCGGTTTCCCTTCCCTTACCGGCACCTCGGCTGTTTCTGGCTCTACACTTTGTCGGCCGCCCACATCACCCAATGTGTCTTTCGCTAATTGGAAGTCCTCTCGCTGGGGAGATAAAATCGCGGATCCCCGTGCTACCGGTGCGAGGGATCTCTGTGCCAAGAAAGCACTGGCACGCCCTAACACGAATGGACCAGTCTGACTCACAGGTGTTGGCAACTCCTCCCTAGGCCCTTTTCCATCCATACTGTCACGGTCGGACTCAATCAGCACTGAGTCCTCAAAGGTCACCACCGGCTCTGCTCCTGTCATCTCTAGCCGTACCTGGCCTGGCTCAGTCCCAACCTACTCCATCATCTCTCCCATGTCTCTGCCAGGAAGGATATTCTTGCCATCCCCTGTCTCTGGCCCTGGAAGTGCATCCATGATGGCAACTCTCTCTACTATAGAAGCTCCAGCTGATGTGAAAACAGGTAGAGACAGCTGAACCGGGGCCCGTGCTTGGCCGAATGCCGGAATGGCCGTAGGACCGGTAACCAAAACCACTGGTGTCCCACTAGAGGGTACGGAACATGGAAATACTAGCAGGGTAGCTGTGATCACCTGTACTTCCTCATCATCATCCTCCGGGCTGCTTCCCTCCTCAGATGTCGCTTCCCTGCTGCTATCTGTATCCCCATGATCCCCACTGACTTCCGTCCCCTGCCTGGTTCGTTTGGAACCAGCTCCTACCTTTTGACCTCCAGGCGTATCGAGATGACGCCATCTCATGATTGGGGGTTCGCCTTCCATCACGGGTTCCACCTTAATCTCGGATGATAATATCTCTTCTGGGATCTGCCGCACAGCTGCATCCAAGAAAAGCCCAATCGCATAATGCGGCATGTAAAAGGTACGGTGCTGAAGGGTCATGAAAGCGTACATGCGTTCGGCCAACACAGTCGCCCAGTCGTACATTCTGCCACCAAAGAGATGGTTCATCAGTGTAACCTGCTGAAATGAAATATCGGAGGCACGGCTAGACCCCGTAAGCCGGCTCTTCACTAAGTCCATAAGACCTCGCCAGTGACCTTTCCTGATGAATGTCTTCTTGATGCCACGGTTATGCGATGCTTTTTGGAGGGACTCCTCTGCCGGGGTGAGGTCATCTCTACAAATCAGTCGAATGTAGAAGTCTTTATTTTCCGCAGTCATCTTTTGTGGCCTCAGGTCAACTCGTACTCCTCTGTCTGGCAACCCGAATACTAGGCGAAACTCAGATGCTGTAAAAGAAACTGTCACTGAGTGGTTCAGGTAGGGAATAGTGCTGGTCTTCGAAAAGCTATCGAAGGCCTCAATCATCGCCCGTAGTGGGCCCTCGAAATCCTTGATACAAAAGATGCGCATTTGAATAACCGATTGCACCTGAGCCCTTGACAGGTTGTCCTTGACCAGTAGGGTGTTTGGCGAAGTATCACTCATTCCACCGCCTGCGGCATTCTAGGCCACTCAACCCTTCAAATGCGATGTTCTGTCCTGTGACCTCCTTCTGAGGCCCTGCGGCTGCCATTTGGGGTCTGTGAATTTTCAGCTTCTTCCCTGTGCCCGCGCCTACAACTCTTGGTGTATTCCAGCTCATACTTCTGGGGTCCTCTTCCAGTTTCTTCCTCCAACTACGTTTGCCTGCAGATTGCATCTTTGTGGCTTCCCGTTCCTGATGAAGATGTAACTGTTATTAACTACCGTACAATTACTTGCTGCCTTTGTTGTGTCCGATTCTTATTTAAAAAAACCGTACCCTAGCTCTTGTTCACGTGGGCTCCTTTCCTACTTCATTTCCGTATGGTGTATAGGCACGTGCTCCTTCACTGCATTCCGTGCGGCCGTACGGTCTTATCTCTCTTCTACCTGGCTGTACGGACGCGTTTGATTGCCGAACGTGTTCCACTTCTTGAATGCCGTACGGTGTCTATTAGTGTCTACCGTACGGTGATGTTTTCTTATGTTCGCCCTCACACGTGTACTGAGGCCGTACGACATATCTATCTCTGTATTTTCTTGCCCCTTCCTTTATGCCGTACGGTGCCTATTCTATGCTCCAATGTCGTACGGCTGTTTCTAATATGTCCTTGGAGTGCCGTACGGCTATTAGCCACTGCATAATATGTTGAATGCCGTACGACATTTTGTTAAATCTTTGGCTGTACGGCCGTACATCCATAAGCCGTACGGTACCGTACGGACCTTTTTTTTTATAAATTTTTTTTTTTTAAAACTTTGTCGGTCGACTGCTGTCAGTGTGTTTCTGGCCTCTCGTGATAAACTTTCAGTTTCGAGCCATTGACAGCATCCGGAAGTTCGCGTCCGTCCAGTGTCCACAACTTGATCGATTCGTTCGCTGCGACCTCCCGATCCTTGTAAGGGCCTATCCACTTAACTTTGAATTTCCTAGGCTTAATCTCGTTTCGCCCATTGTACTTTAATACTAACTGGCCTGGTGTGAATTGCATTCGGCGAAGGTGCTTGTCGTGCCACAGTTTCCTCCGTTGCTGGGTTGCTTCCGTGGCCCACTGTGCTAGTGCCCTCTTTTCATCCAGTTTATTCAAGAGGTAAAGTCTTCCCTCAAACTCTTCATGTCTCCGAGTTTGTTTTCGATAGTTATCCGAAGGCTCGGTAGCATGAACTCAGCCGGTACTACTGCCTCCTGCCCATACATCAGCTCAAATGGTGTCTGACCGGTGGTCACCTTATAGGAAGTTCGGTAGGCCCATAACACAAAGGGTAACCTCTCTTCCCAGTCTTCACCCTCAACACCGCACGACTTATAAATGACTCCAACCAAAATTTTATTGGTTGCCT
>MU224422.1:2508973-2520611 GCA_018584345.1 Thuja plicata
CATCGGAGTACCAATCAATGGCTCCTTCTCTTAGTGTTGCAGGGAACTGGCGGATCCATTCGTCCTGGTCGGTAACCCCGTTGGCAGCCCATATGGTCTCACAAGTTCGACAGTGCCGAACCGGGTCTTCTTTTGTTTGGCCCGTGAACTTGGGTAGTTTTTGTTTACTTGCCGCCATGGTTGTCCACGGGGGATTCAGTGCTCCGGCACCTCCTGTGCCAACACTCGTACCCGCCCTTCCTTGAGTATTGTGTATTGTGGTTTGGTGGCACTTGCCCTTGCGGCAATTGCGTGACTGATGGGACCGTACTGTGTGGAGTTCCCGGTTCCAACGGAGGGTTCGTAGCACCTTCGACAGTACCGTCAGCTTGGTTCTCCACACCTGGTGTACGGGTTAGGCCCTCCTCAAACCGATCTCTCTCTTCTTGGAGGAAGAATCTTCTCAACCGTGTCTCCTCGAGTAATTCCTCCCTACTCCGTACTCTCCGTTGTTCCGGCGAAGTGAACTCCTCTTCGGCCTGTGCACCCTCCGTACCACTTCCGAGGTTCCCTTTGGGCAACCCTCCGGCAAGCTGTTCTTTGGCAAGTTGCCTTAGCCTATACCGTCGTTCATGTTGCTGTGCGGAGAGTAGAGCCGTGTGTGCGGCCTACCCTTCGTCATTTGTTACTTTCTTATTTCTATCCTTATTTAAAGTATTGGGCATCAAGACTGAACAAAAAACATTGCCTTTTAATCAAAGGAACACTTTATTATTTATTTATTCACGTTGATTTACAACATTTCCAATTGTATTACATTCCCATTACAATTGGTTGTGTTCCCTTCCCTCTTCCGTTCATACTTCAGCAGCCGGGATGGTTGTCATTGCCTTCTTCCTGATGGCGACGGAGTTGGTCCCGAGCGTGGTACGCCCGTACGATTTCTTGATGGTGTTCCTCGCGGGCAATTTCCTCCTCACGAGCACGTTGTGCAAGCAACGCTTGTGCTAGCAACCGAGGAAGGTGGTTGAGCAGTCTGTTGGAAGTGGGGTTAGCCTCGATCGCTGCCCACACAACACTTCGTCGGTGGCTTCTCGACGGACGTAAGTTTCTATGGCTGCTTGCAACAGGATTCTGAATTCTTGGGTCTGGTGGTTATCTTCTCCCTCGTATAGTTCTGTCCGAGCGTCGTCGGCTTCTAGGTTAAGTTCTCCGAGTGGTAAGCCCATTGTCTCTACACGCCATCCGAGTATGCCTAGGCAGCGGCGCCAGATGTTTTCCCTCTCAGGGTAACAAATAGTAATTGCATAGACACAGTTACATACTCAGCATGTGATATAAAAGGTTATTGTATTAATGTAATCATGAGAGTTCCGTACATTGCAATCCCCCCTTCATCAAGAGAATAAGTTCATATATATAACATCCGAAGGGACACGACCGAAACGTCGCGTTGTAACTGCCTAGCCCTTCGGTTACTAACAACCTAGATTAACATAATACTTTATTTCATGACAACCCGTACATACAATTATTCCACCAACATTGGTGGTTTTTGGGAGTTTTGGTGGTCTAATGTCCACCCTAGTCTGCTCCAGCTCAACAGTCTTCAATTTTGTGAAGTCTCCTTATGAAGACAAAATTGTAGTCTTGGATAGAGAAGTTCGATACCCAAAACAAGTGCGTCTGACCCATTCAAGGGAGCACCGTGGCTTGAATCCACTATCATCCATCATAGGCACTTGAGTAGTGCGAACTAGTGTGATAACATTTCTATTAATTAGAAGGGTTGGCAATACTGAATACCACCGCTACAAACAACCATTGCAACATCTCTGTCATTGATTGTGGCAGCCTCAACTGCAACAATCATAATCCTGGTTAGAGGCAAGGCTGAGATCTTTTACAAACATTAGCATCTTGCGCTAAAGGATTGACTTTGTGATCACATTGAGTCCTGCAAGGTGTCATGAAGATAAGAAGTACAAAAGCATACAATTGCTCATTGAGGTGGACTGATAATCGTCATTGTGTGCTTTGCAGATTGGTCAATCTCCACAGTAGCTTGTCATTATGAAAGCCGCCTAAATTCAGTATCCAATCCATATGATTTTTTCAATGCAGGATAACTTAGGATTGGGTCAGAGAAGTCCTTGGATTAGTTTGAAATTGTTTTTCAATCAGAGTTTGATTCAGTTGTAGTTGTATCTCCCTTCAATCCAAATTCATCGAGGACATCTTTTCCACAACTTCAAATGTGGAAAAATATCAGTTGTAGGAGGTTGTACTCAGCTTCAGAATAAAATAAAATTCAGTTTGTGCTCATATATTGTTCCAAGTTTAGTATATTCGCTAGTTGTTTTCTTTTATATGCTTTGGGACATTTCAAAGTCACTACTTACACATAGGTGTGTATCCTTGAAAGCTTTTTGGCTTCAACATTTTGAATTTTTCTTTGTATCCCGATATAGAGCTGTATGCCTGTCTTGAGCATTCTTTGCACTTTTGATATTCTGAGCATAAATATGAATTGGACAAAACAAATTTGAGACCTGACCTCTCAACTTCCAATGTCTTCAATCAAGTATTTGTTTCTCAATTGGATTTCTTGCATGATTTTACACATTGGTTTCACCTTTGCACATGTGTGCATCTGCAAATGATGTTTTGACAACTTGGATTTGCATTTTGTCTGTACAAGTGCATCCCTCTAAATGGTGATTTGAAAGCACAATCCTTTGTAAATGAACACCCTTTTATAGTGCATCTTTTAACTTCAATTTTTATTGTTAAGATACCTTAATTAGGTGCACCTATCAATATATGAAATCATTTGGAATTTTGACAGAGTTTCTGCTATACATTGGTGGATGGCTATATACTGGACTTATCTGATTTCCTCTGTCCCATGTTCCCTTATTTTAAACATCTATGATTTTGAATGTTTCCTTTGAATGTCCCTTAAGTGGGGCGCTAAATACCAAGGATCAGCCTCATAAAATAAAATAAGTAAAATCTTCTTATTAATAATTCAAAAGCACACAACACAAAGGTGTTGGCTATCACAAATGTAGTTCATCTTTATCATTGTTCATTGCTGCCTTTGTTAAGATAATTTTTTCCCTTGGAGTGGTATGATTGGTGGCCTTTGGCCTTTGATTTGCTTCAGCATCATCACCTTATGGATCTCCTTTGAAATCAATGACCATAATCCAGCAACAAAGTGTTTGGTGACATTGAAACCCTCATTCTACTTATACAAATGTGCCCTTATAATGTGAACTAGCCTTGCCTTTGAATTGCGGTACTTCTTTGCTTAAGCACACACCTCTCCACACAATCTTAATTACAGTTTATATAATGTCAGATATTTACACAAGTGTGGCCTTGTACACACCAATTAGGCATTTCAGTTTTTTGAAAGACAACTTTGTATTAAAGTACACCCTTAAGTGAAGCATTTTGGACATATAGGTGTATGCCTAACTTTAGGTCTATGTCCTCTTTTTAACATTGAAGTTAGAATTCAAATTCATTCATTGAGTTGCACATCCACAATGTAGTTTGAGGATTTGATTTTGAAAACTTATTTCCCTTACACAAGTGGAGACCTATATATGTGATCTGAAAACTAACTTTTAGTTTTCTTTTTCCCTTGTTACCGTACTCTTGTCGGCCAAGTGCACGGCTAGTTTCTCTACCAAGTCCATTGCACGGTCCTCCTCCTCTGCTAAGTGCTCTGTGTGGTCCCCTATAGGCGAGGTCGCTGCCTCCAAGTCGATCACCTCCGAGAGCACATCCCGTCGGGGAGAGAGAATTGCCGCTCCAACTGGTGCTAAGGGTGTCATCTGGAAGCGTCGACTGAGCTAAGTGCTCATAGCTTCAATGGAAGAAGAATCAGCGGTAGGTGGGGGGTCATCCAATAATCAGGCATCGATGGTGACCACTGCATCGGTCCTAACTACCTCCAAATGAACCTGGCCCTCCGGAGGCTCCGCTTGACTAGCCTGCTCCATCTTACCTCCACCTCCAGGCACATCGCCACCATCCAACCCCTGCGATTCATCCACTACCTTTGCCACCATGACCGTCGAGGGTCCTATTGCTACCTCCATCGAAGGCAATGCCTCTAGCTCTGGCATTGCTGGGGTCATCATCACTGGCTGCTTCGGCTGCCCGAACCTGGGGATGGAGGGTGCACTACCTGTCGTCAGGGTCAAGTGTGTTGTGGCTGACAATATCGGCTGGGTAAACAGATCCTGTGTGGGCGCGGGTGTAGGTAGAGAGGCCGCTGTGGCTACCTGCATAGAATCATCCTCAGGTGTCTAACTACCCCCCTCGTCTAAGTCACTACCCTTAGGCGTCGCCCCTCAACCACTGTCAATGCCCTCTGACTCGGACCCCAAAACCGCTTGCCTCCGCCGCTTCTGTCCTGGAAGCACTTTTTGACTTGTTGGTATGTCCAAGTGTCTCCATCACATAATGGGTGGCTCGCCAGGCGTCAAGGGACTAGGTTTCACCTCTAGTCGGTTAGTTGGAATCTGTGTGCTTGTGGCATCTAAAAACAGGCCAATGGCATAGTGCGACATATAAAATGTCTTATGCTGCAGGGTCATGAATTTGTGCATTCGCTCCGCCAACAACGTAGCCCAGTCATATACTGTAACATTCATTAGGGCATTCATCGACACAATTTGAGGAAGCACACTATCAGAAGCACGACTCGACCTCGTAAGTCTACTTTTTACCGCATCCATAATGCAGCGCCAATGCCGCTCTGCAATGAATAGATTTCTTCATCCCCCGTCCTTTTGATGCTTTCACCACTGAATCAAGCTCTGTAGGTGTGAGGCGTTTGGATACCAGGTTAATCCAATATTCCTTTGTTTCCCTTGGCATCTTCCTTGCCTTTATATCAATCTTGCTTCCATTGTGTCCTGGTATGCCAAAGACCTGTGTAAATTTTGTGGCCGTGAATGCAACCCTCACATCCCACCCAAGGTTGGATAATGTGCTCACCTGGGAATGGCTGTCGAAGGTCGCAATCATAGTTTGCACGACACCTTCTAGTCCTTAATGCAAAATAGGGGCATCTGGATTGCCCATTGTACCTGTGCGGTCCTCAAACTTCTCTTTACCAAATCATTGTTGGGTGTATCCTGCCACCACTTCTGGCATTCCAACCCATTCAAACCCTCGAACAGTACCGTTTGTGCGTGACAGTACCTTTATGCGGAGTCGACGCCATCTGAATCTGGGGCCTCAACTTCTGCTTGCCTTAGGAATTGGCATCCATGCGCCCTGCAACCTTTACTCCCGAGGGTAACACTTGTGCATTTTTATCCATGGTCTTGCTCGAGCTACTAGCCTGTGTTTGCAACTTGGCTTTCCACTTCCTCTTGTTTGTTGAATCCATAACCGTCTTCTTGTCGTTGTTGCAAAAAAATAAAAAAACGGTTATGGCTTCGGTAGCTAATTTTTCCTTCGGAACTAACTCCCCTTCCCGTATGGACATCAAGCTGATCTGTTGGCAATTTATCCCTGTGTGTGTGCCTTCTATATTCCCTGCGACTTCTTTCCTCTCTCTCCCGCGTGATCCACTCAGTTGCATTTTAATTTGTTTTTATTGCTGTGTTTGAATTCTTTTTATTCCCCCACGGGGAGTATGGGGTGGTGATGGTGAGGTGGGAAACCACCGTGCGGTGGCCACCAACGGTGGTCCCACCTACAAAATTTCTCTTGTTTTTTTTTTTTTAAATTTTTAAATTTTTTTATAAATATATATATATATATATATATTTTGAAAAAATTGGCATGACTTATGACTTACGTCTGGCTAGGCCTGCGGGTGCGAACTGGGTCATCCCTCCATCGCCTTTCCGGGTATGGCTTCAACTTGGACCCGTTCACTGTATCGGGGACTTCCTTGCCATCCAAAGTCCATAATTTGATTGACCCATTGTTGCCGACCTCCTGGATTTTGTATGACCCTAGCCATTTCACTTTAAATTTTCCCGGCTTGATCTTGTTCTTGCCATTGTTTTTAATACCAGCTGTCCCGGAGTGAAGTGGATGCACTTGAGATGCTTGTCATGCTTGGCCTTCCGCCTCAGTTGCCCGACCTCCGTAGCCCACTGCGCCATCATCCGATGCTCATTGAGCTTGTTTAGACTTTAGAATCTCTCCCTGAGGCTCTCCATATCTCCGAGTCTATTCTCGATTGCGATTCTTAAACTTGGCACCATAAACTCCACGGGAACAACTGCTTCTTGCTCGTACATCAACTGGAAGGGCGTCTGTCCAGTTGTTACCTTATATGTTGTCCGATAAGCCCACAACACGGAGGGTAATTTTTCTTCCCAGTCCTCCTGCTCGACACCACAGGACTTATAAATCACAGATACGAGTATATTGGTGGCCTTCCCTTGACCATTGGCTCGAGGGTAATATAGGTTGGACAAGGAATGAAAGATTTTGAATTCCGTCGTCAACAGTTGGATGACATGATTTGCAAAGTGACTCCCTCTGTCGCTCGTCATCTGGATGGGTATGCCGTACATTGTTATAATTTGCTCGTATATAAATTTCGTCGTACTCAGGGCCGAGTTGTCCGGTAGGGCCTGTGCTTCTACCCACTTTGTCATATACTCCGTGGCCACCACAATGTAGTAGCACCTCCGAGCCCAACTTACCTTTAGAGTCCGATAAAGTCCAAGCCCCATCGTTGAAAGAGTTCCTGTGCATGGGAGGGGTTGAGAGGCATGGAGTCTCCCTTCAAGGGTTTCCCGGCCCTTTGGCAGGTGTCACAGCTTGTGACCCATTCTATGCCGTCATTATGTAGTGTGGGCCACCATAAACCCGTCAGTAGGACCTTTCGCGTTGTTGTGTCCGGTCCCATATGACCCCTTGCCGGTCCTTCGTGTGCTTCCCTTAGTACGCTTGGAACCTCTTCCTCTATGACACACCTTCAGAGCACCTGGTCAGGTCCCATTTCAGTCCATTTATTAGCTGGAAGGTTCTACTCCTCAACACCAGTTTCCTTTGTTCGCTGGGTGGCATATCCTTCGGAAACTACAATGTTGAGAGGTACTCCCCTATACTTGTGTACCACACCGGCAAGATGGCAATGTGGAATAGGTGTGTGTTTGGAAAATCGTCATTGACTCCTTCGGGTGGTTCCTCGGACTTGAGTCGAGAGAGGTGGTCCGCGATCACGTGGCTCTTCCCAGGCCGTACAATGATCGTGAAGGTGAACTCCTGTAGCAACAACCATCTGCTTACTTTGCCTTGAATGATGGGCTTATTGACCAGGTACATTAATGCCTGGTGGTCTACATAAAACGTGAACGGTGTTGCCAAGAGGTAATGCTTGAACTTCTGTACGACATACACCATCCCGAGGGCTTCCCGCTCCGTGGTGCTATAGTTCTTCTCTGCCTTTGACAACAATCTGCTAGCAAAATAAATGGGGTGATCTAGTTCGTGGTCGTCAACTTGGGCAAGGGTTGCACCAATTGAAAAGTTCGAATTATCCACGTGAACGTGGAACTTATCCCAATAAGGATACACTAGGATCAGCCTGTCGAGGGGATAAGAGACTTGTGCGAAGTTCTTTATGAATCGCCTATAATAGCTGATGTACCCTAAAAATGACTTTACTCCCGTCACGTCCGTAGGGGCCTCCATTTCTAGGGATTACCCTGGCCTTGTCGGGATCAGTTTTTAACCCGGTCTTACAAACAATATGGCCCAAGAGCTTCCCCTGTGGGACCATAAACCTACACTTTTTCGGGTTGAGTGCCAACCTTGCTCGGCGGCACCTCTCCATGCACTCTCGAAGTGCTACCAAGTTCGTGTCCTGCCCGCTGAAGATAGACCAGTCATCTAGAAAGGCTCAGAAATTCCCCACCGATATATTGTCGAAGATGTGGAGGATTATTCTTTGAAATTTTGCTGGTGCATTGCATAAACCTAAGGGTATCCGGTTATATGTGTACACTCCGTCCTCGACTACGAATGTCGTTTTCTATTTATACTCTTCTACGATAGATATCTGGTTATACCCTGAGATTCCATCCATAAACGAGTACATCTCATGTCAAACAACCTCTTTCTTTAGTGATATCACTATCGGAGATACCCATTCACTTGTTTGCACCCTAAAAATAATTCCTGCCTCAAGCATTCGTTGGATTTCCTCATCCACACTCACTGCATAGGTCTTGGTCACCCTGTACGGTCTTCTCCGCACGAGTACCGCTCTCGGTACCAAGGGGATGCGGTGTACACACAACTCTGGTGGCACACCCTTGAGGTCTTTGTAAGTCCATGCGAATACATCCTTATATTCCATAAAGATTTTAAATGCGACGGTCTTTAGCACGGGGTCCCAATCATCCCCTACTAGTATATTGCGTGGATTGTCTTCATTTTCGAGGTTGGTGACCTGTAAGGATGGTTCTTCATACTTGATCAGTTTCCCTGCATCAAATTGGTGGGCTGGACTGTCGTTTATGTGGGCCTCCCCTTGTATTTCCTGTATTCTGGTGGGAACACATCTTTTTCCGACCCTTGTTCCATTTCTTCCACCCCTAGCATGTAAGTATGAAAGAGCCGGTAGTCTTCCATTTGCCAATGGAAGAGTCCATTCATTGAGCTTGTGTCATCCTCCGAACATTCTCCCAGTTCTAGGACACCTTCATCGTTAGGCTTCATTGGATCCTTTCCATCATCCACTTGGCCATGTTCTTCGTTAGACTAATTCTGAAGAAGATGCAATCTCTTTGCTCACCATCTGGGTACAAAGGTCGATGACGAACTTCCGCCCGCTGCTTTCCATGGAGAGTGTTCCTCTTCCAATTATGATTGACCTTCGCCGTTACTAACCATCCCCTACCTAGGATGACATCATACCCTTTCTTCTTAAGAGGAATCACAACAAAGTCCAACACAAATGGTTGCGTTCCTATGGTAACTTGTTGGGCCATTAGTGCCTGAGGGGTTTGATTCCTTGTTGGTCGGCCCCCAAGTAAATTGAAGGTCGGGGGCCATAGGGTAGGCTTGTCGAGTTTCTTCCATGTTTCCTCAGGGAGGACATTCACCCCGGACCTGCCATCCACAATGGTCTCCGTTAGTATCATTCCGAGGATACCCATATGGTTCCACGACCGTGGGGTGTCGGCCATTATTCACTGCCAGCAACATAGGATCCGTTGCCGACTCGTCAGGAACATGTACTTGTTCAGTGTCTGCTTGTGCGGTGGTGCCGGATTGTTGGGAGAAGGTATTCAATAGTGCTGTCCTCAATTGAGGCATGATATGAAGGAGGTCTTGGATTGTGACTGGTGCCTCCATTTGTAACATCTGTCGTACGATATTATTTTCTGCTTTTGTCCGCCTGTAAGCGCTAGCCTTGTGTGTATCCTTCGTACCTTCATTGCTTTCTCAATCTCTTGCCTAGCCTCCCGTACCCTCTGTTTCTCCGTGCGGGGATCAGGGTATCAGGCCTGTTATGCTTGGCCCGAAGTGATAGCAAGCACCTTTTCTTCCTCGACGTTGAGGTAGTTCACACCAGGTTTCAGACAGTTAGCATCTCACGATCTCCAGGTCCGCACCATCGACAACTTCTGTGATGTGTCACTCTTCTGGCAGTCGTGGGCGAAATGACCCCACTGGTTGCATGCCCGACACTGGATCATCGATCGTCCCGTAGGATCATATTGTATACGGCTCCTATTACTATTGTCATTATTTCCTCTCCCTCCGCGTCGGTAGATGGTTGTTCCTATGTAAAGACTACTTGTTGGCCTCTCGTCTTCATGTTGTATGGGCATTCCTTAATGGAATGGCCCATAACCTGGCAAATGTCGCAAAATGATTTTCTCGGGCATGAAAACTTCGTGTGCCCGTTCTTCTTAGACTCCGTGCAGCACAATTCTCCTTCATCACTTCGTCCTACGTTCCACTTCATTGATTTAAATTCCTTCATTCTTTCCATATCCTTTTGAAGAGCCTGTACTTTCTTGTTGGACTCGTCGTCGCTACTGCTTTCTCCAGATTCATCACTTTCCTATGAGGACTTACTCTTCTTCTTGGAAGTTTTGTCTTCACTCTCTAGATTCATGGCCCTGTTGTATGCGTTTGCGTACGACGTGGGCGGTACTATCTTCATCTTCTTCTTGAGTGAATGCTTTAATCCCTCCACAAACAACCTCTTTTTCAATTCGTCGGCTGGATGAGCCTCCATCTTTCCGAGCAGCTCTTTAAGCCTCCGATTGTACGTTCGTACTGTTTCCTTCTTTCCTTGTTTGGCACTCTAGATTTCGGCAACTATTTTGTTGTCGTCCTGAAGCAATTGGAACTCAGCCTGAAATTCCTGTTGTGAGGTTTTCACACTATCGCCCCATTGTAAATGGGGACCCCCTCTTTTGCAGGCAGTAGGAGTAGTGGTCTTAGGTAGTCTTTGTTGGCGACAGTTTTCAAGTCCCTTGGTTCAGTAAGTGAAGGTTTGAGAGTTGGTTTTGGGCAATTTTGGCTTGCTGGAAAGTCAAGTCTGTCTGGAAAATGGGCGAGAGTTGTGCTAAATCTTTTAGGAATATTGGATAAAAACCAAAGGATTTGTGATGAAACAAGTTTAAACCCTTAGAGAATCCTTGTTCCAGCTTCAATTCAATCTTAGAAAGCCGAGATAGATTGTGGGAGGTAGCTTTGCTGAAGGTGCGCTGAATCCTGAAATTTGGCTAAGTCCTGAAATATTTTAAAAACCCCCAAAATCTAGAATTTGCACCTTTACTCCTCTGAAGCTGAAACCTATCTCAAACATCTTGGAAGGTATTTATACAAATATAACTTAAAGTATAAGAAATTAAATTAAAACCTAGTGAGATAGGGGCAAGTTTGAGATTGATGTTTGAGGTGTTTGTTGGCACTTCTATGTTGGAGAGGATAGTAGGACCGAGTTTTGGGATGTATCCATGCTGGGCGGAAATGTCCAACCCCTTGGACAATTCCGCCATGAGGTAGGGTGACCAGCCTTCCTCCTTCCCCCTCCCAACTCCTTTCTCCTTGGCTTTGATGATAGGTATTTTGACTTAGGAAGGCTTCAAATTCGGGTAGTCAACATGTTTTGATGTTTGAAGGGCAAGCAAATTATGAAAATGGATAGGTGTCCAAGGACTGGGCGGATTCTGCTCAGCCCTTGGACATGCTGTCCATGGTGGTCATGTTTTCCGCCCAGCCTTATGCTCATGGTGGCAAGTCAAATTTAATCACGGTGGAGTGTTTTAAAGGAAGCTTGGGAATGATGCTAAATGTTTTATGGCATTTTGAGGGAAGAAGAAGAAGTGAATCCATGTGGAGAAGTGAAGATATCCTTTGGGCGGAAATGTCCAACCCCTTGGACAATTCCGCCCGTGAAGATGGAGGCCAGCCCTTCCCTCTCCTTCCCTAGACTCCTTCCACTTGGCCATGGTGATGGTTTCCCGCCTTGGGGGCATGTTTGTAAGAGGGAGAACTTGATGTGATATTAGAGGTTAAGGAATGAAATTCTGAAATGTAAGTGTCCAAGGTCTGGGCGGATTCCGCCCAGCCCTTGGACATGCTGTCCATCCTCCTCCAGATTTCCGCCAGCCCTTTGCTCATAGGTTTCCCCCCCATTTTG
>MU224422.1:2534798-2608355 GCA_018584345.1 Thuja plicata
GCGTCTAAGGTAGGTCCTAGAGCTCTGAAATAGAAGCCCTTTTAGGGTTATAACCAAAGCAAATAAGCAAACAAACAATAAAAAACTTTTGTGTTTTTTTTAATTTTTTAAGTCTTCACTTTAAGCTTCCGCGGCCGATTCACGACAGTGAAAATCGCCATGAATCGCGATTCATGCGATTTTTGCTAGAAAAATCGGTAGAAATCGGCCGATTCCGATTTTGGCTCAAAAAAAATCGGCTAGGTCGAGTTGGATCGCCGAATCGCCTGAATCGCCCGAATCGCTGCGATTCTTGTTACTCTGATATATATAGCTGCCAAACTTCCAGTAGCGATTACCAAATAATATTATTTTATTTGTCTAGAAATATTATTATTATGGAAATAGATAAATACCTCTGCAGGTAGCAAACACGTTGTTAATGTCTTTCCTTTATTTGAAAATTCTTACAAAGTCCATTAAAGCTCATTCGAAGAATCTGAAATAATCCTTCCAGGACCGCTTAGGATAGATCTTTCACCACCGAAAGCAGTATTTCCCAGGCTTCCATTCCTGAGAACAAATTTGAGAGAACTTCTCAAATCAATAAATTAAATTCTCCAAAGCATCCCCTGCACTTTTCCGGATAGACTTGTATAACAATCCTGTATGATCAATGTTTAAATTAATTAACCATCTAAAGTAAAAAATAATTATTTAATATTTATCATTTATTTGATAAAAGTATTATATAATTAAATATATTGTTTCAAACTTTAGAAGTTACTTAGCCTTTCCAATCTTTTCAAATGGGGACATTACAAGTCCTCCCGTGCCAAGATTGCTTGTCCTCAAGCAATCAAACTTTCGAATGCTGAATCAACTGTCATCTATTCCAAACACCTGGATCCCAAATCAATCTCACGAATTCCTTAGCAGTAATCCGTTGTGCCACTTTGATATATCTAGAATTTGCTTCATTATTCTGCCAATCATGCAAACCCCGGGATCCCAAATCTGAACATCATCTTCAGCATCAATCATCAAGAAGAAAAGAGAAATATCATTCATTGAAATTCGTTAGTGGACGTATCATCAATTGTGCATAGCCTGAAATTATCCGTGCAACCAATTGTACTTGACAAATCTAAAGATGATGGCATTGAATTTTTTATAGCATCATTATAAATCATCATATCCTTCTGAGAAAGAAAAGTGGAAAAGTCATAAGAGTTCGATACCCGTGGCACAACATCCACCAAAATCACCAACACTATTTGAGAAGCTATTTGTCCGTGTTGATTATGTAAGTCTGATTTTTTGACCTTCGGTGTACTATGATGATCACAAGTGTCCATTTGAACACTCAGTTCTGGATTTGTTTGTGGACCCATGTTTCTATGCCTTTCCTTAATTCTTTGCAAGTTCTCCCTTCCTTGAGCAGCTATCATTGTAGCATGCTTAGCTTTCTTCATCCACACGCTGCATTGCAGAAGCATTCTTTCTACATGTTCACTATGATCCTTCAGTTTCCTTGGTTCTTCGTCCATTACCACTGATTCCTCATGAATTCCTCCATTCTCTTCATTTTGCTGATCTGAATCCTCTGTTGGGTGTGACAACAATTTTTCCTTACAGATTTCGTCAATGCCTTCAACTATTAGCTTCTTTTCTCTAATTCTTGAATTATCGTCTTGCTAATTTGGCAAGGTTGTCATCTTTTCAGCTTGGTATAAAGAATAGTGAGCCATATTCAATTGTAAGCAAAGTTCATCAATCTCTTTTTCTCTATCTTCAACAAACTTGATAGCCATGTCCCTGTCCCTGAGTAATTGCAGGTAATCTTCTTTCAATTGTAAGCAAAGTTCATCAATCTCTTTTTCTCTATCTTCAACAAACTTGATAGCCATGTCCCTGTCCCTGAGTAATTGCAGGTAATCTTCTTTTGTCTTTTCTAATGCTTCCTTGATTGTTTGTTGCCGTGCACTAGAAATTTCATTTGTAACGCCATTCTTCCTTTCCTTCTTTTGAAGATTCCATATAAACGCTTCAATTTGTTTACGAGTATTGTTAGTTCTTGATAGCACTTGCATAATCCTTTCCTTTGTGACCACCAGTTGAACCTTCAAATCTCACCCTAGCAAAGGTTCGTATTTATCACAATGACTAGTACTTTCATCACCCAATGAATCTTTAATTTCACTTTCATCTGTAAGGACACTTTGCTCATCAAAAGCTACCTTAGAATCCTTGATCTTAGGAGCATAATTCATCCCTTATGTATACTCATCAATGTTGACCTCTAAATCACCCACATAAAACCTTGAGCACCCTTCTATTGATGGTTTAGTGAAATCAAAGTTTATGGTTATAAACTTATATGTAATGTCGCCAAATTTTAGTGTTTATTTCAATATTATTCAGCTCAGTGTCCATGTTTTATTTGTGGTGAGCCTTCTGGAGATCATTCAGGACACTTCGATTCAGACTTAATAATTTTAGTAAGTCACTTGGATGTTTTGCTCATACTTACTATTTATAGTAAGTCACTAAGGTGATCTCTTGGCATCATACGATTCATACCTATATTTGGAAAGTGGATAGATTATTCCCCTGAGTTGAAATTGGCAATTATCACGGGTTTAATGATTTAAGTTAATTTATTATAGTTAAATCAAGTTTAACTTTAATAACATTCATTATATTAAATGACTTTATGATATGATGACTTAAAGGGGGTTAATATTTAAGTTGTTTTCATAAAGTGACTTTATAAAATGACATTATAAAGTCATTTTATTTAATAAAGCTCTCCAGCTTGTTCGAGAAGCTACTTCATAAGGAGGATTTAAAAAATAAAGGACGATACATCCCACATTGAGCATGGAGGTTCACTTGGAGGTTGGGAAGTCTTTATAATCGAACTTAGTCTTCATTGAAGAACATGTTATGAGAATATTTTATTGAAGTTGTTTCTCCATTGTTGTTGGAAATCAGTGGCTGGATTGTTCTAAGGATGAAATCCCTTGGAACTAAGAAGGTACGGACGGAAACCCATTCCTTCCTTGAGAGGTAGATTTACATCTGAATTCACCATTGCACTTAACGTGAAGTTTTGGGTCAAATAAAGAAGATATGATGCAGATTGAAGGTGAAATGAATAGTGTTGCTACAGTGCCGATACAGTGCCATGAGCAGGGTCGCTAGAGTGCTGTGAATAGTGAACAGTGTTAACAGCAGGTATTTCAAATTTGTTGGATGCTGATTTGGTTTATTTCATAACTTTGGCCGTCCAAGCATTCATAATTTCAGAGCCTTCGCCTGGAGCATATTATTGACTGATTAGTTATCTTAAGTTTGCAGCGTTGAGGTAATTGTAAAAATCTGGAAACTTTTGAAGTCTGATATTGGTTTGTAATTGTTACAAATCTGCACTTATATGGAAGACTAAATACTCCGGTTGCTTAAGCTCTAAGTCTGAAAAGAAGTCTGCTATATGTTTGATAAAATGTCACAGTAAATGAAAAGGTTCTGAAAGTAGGTTTCCATGCCAACTGTTTGTTATAATGCTGTTGCAAAAGTTTGATAATTGTAAGAGCCTACTTGGAGGTTATGTCTTTATGCTTTGCGGCTTTGCCTTCACAAGTAGAATGCTTGATCTCTATTGTCATAGAAATGTTTGATACAATTTCTATGCATATTATGTATTTTGTGGCTCAAGAACTCATAAATTTCAGATCAGACCCTACACTCCAACTATTTGATGAAATGCCTGTGTGAGAAGACTGAAATTTTTTGGTCAGTATAGGTAGGAGATCTTACATTATATCATTGCACTGTTCTGTAATGCAAGAGGATTCAACTTCATCCTGTGTGTTATCGTAGATGATTCTCTTATCTTGTATTCTTTGGGAGCTCTTTGAAACTCGATTCCACATTCATCACAAGAGAGACCATCCTTCTGCTGCTTTTTTTCCTTCAGGAGAGACTTAAGCTTCTGTTCACATTGTTTGAACGCATTACAAACCAATGTATATGCGAATGATGAAATTGCACATTCTTGTTTCAAAACAGTCCATAGCATAGATAAAATAGGTTGGGGCATTGTTTCACTCTCATTGATAGTTAGAACCATAATATCTTGCATAACTGCAATGACCTCTTTTCCATGTGTCTTTTTGATTGTTTACCGAGAAGTGATGAAACTTATCATAAACCAAATCTTGCAATCCTAAATCCAACAGGACATTACTTACTCGAACTTCTGCAAAAAATTTCAGTATAGCAAAGCTTCCTGAAGCATGAACACTACTGACATCATCAAGACCCTGCAAACTATAAACCATCAAAATCAATACCTTCTTCATGATGTCATCATCATAGGGAACATGTGGTGCCGAGATTCTCAAAACGTCACAAAGGCATGAAGTAAACATCAATCTTATTCCTGCGTCTGAATGCATCAACAACCAATCTTGCTTTAAAGAAAATTTACAAGAATGAAAGAAAAATGTAAAAGGTATGAAGGTGACTGTTCCACTAAGCTCAAACATCCTTCCAGATCATTCAAGATGTTAAAAACAATATTCCTTGGTTGATGATTACGAAGCTTGTCACTAGCTTCTTGCAATGCTTTAACGAACCAAAATTTTTCTTCTGATCCCATACTTAATTTCAGATTGTTTTTCCCATAGGCTGCCACGATGCACAACACTGATACCACTATAATAACCCTTTCCAGTTATACCCAATTGCTGCTCTTAACATAATGTCATTTTATTAAGAACCTTGCATCTTGCCTTTGGGACATATTGACAAACAATTTGTTTGCTAATGTGGATGTACAATTGCTCACAAATGTTACTAGAAATAAATTCTCATATTTACATGATTTCGGTACATCTGACAATGTGAATAATTGACACGGTAGTCAGGGAATGTCCATACAAGGGAAAATTATGACATTGCTTTGCTGATAGAAAGTATATAATTTTATTTGCAGAGACGGATAAAGTTGAACTGTATATGGAATTCCAAACTCAAATTTATTTCCCGGATTTCGAATTCAACATTACAATGGACAATTTCAGAGCATAGCATTTGTTACATATTTCCCAGTAACTTGATGGAGAAGTTTACATGCATCTAGAGTTTAACGTTCAGAAGTCTGCTACTTCTGGAAAGTTGTTTGCTGCTGTGTCTGGAGTGTAATGTTCAGAATGTCTGCTGCTTATGACTGCCACTGTCTCTGGTCCATAACATCGTTACTGCTATTTGATGAATAACAGATGAATCGTCTGTGTTTGCTGTTGCTCATAATTTCTTCCGGTCTGGTCCAACGTGTTCTCTAGCAAGTCTGACGCCCAATTTCAACATGAGAAGTTTCTTGTCACAGGCCTGCTATAGATACCGAATGCATGCTTCGGACTTGGTTCCATCGTGGAGGTAGAGTATCGAAATCAACACTGGCTGAGAATGAACAACGCAGCACTTCCCAACGGACTATCAATCCATCATTGCAGTAATACAAACACCCGATAATACCTCTGGAATTGATATTCATGGCATACACAGATTGAACCACAGGCATGGACACAATACCTTCAACTGGGTATGAAACCAATTCCAATGTCCGGCTAATGAATACTGACGGCAACTGACATATATTATGAATGAACTATGGTCGGGATCAAATATCAATACTTTTCCATGGCATTATATTATAGATTTATTTCAGTTTTTTATAAAATTTAAATCCCAAACCTTGCATAGGATCGGGACCCACCAATAAAACAACACCAATATTAGAAGCTCAACCAGCCATATGATTTCTTATTTCCGTAAGTGCCTACTCTGAAATGATATTTTCTTGTATGACTTCAATCGCACCAATAGTCACAGGAATTCAAATACATTCACCGTATATGATTATTATTCACGGAATGATCTTAACGCAAATTATAAATAATCTTCAAATTTCCAAATATATATATAGCTTCCAAACTTCCAGTAGTGATGCCCAAATAATATTATTCTATTTGTCCAGAAATATTATTATTATGGAAATAGATAAATACCTCTGCAGCTAGCAAACACGTTGTCAATGTCTTTCCTGTATTTGAAAATTCTTACAAAGTCCATTAAAGCTCATCCGAAGAATCTGAGATAATCGTTCCAGGACTGCTTAGGATAGATATTTCACCACTGAAAGCAGTATTTCCCAGGCTTCCATTCCTGAGAACAAATTTGAGAGAACTTCTCAAATCAATAAAATAAATTCTCCAAAGCATCCCTGCACTTGTCCGGATAGATTTATATAACAATGCTTTCAGCTACAAACCCGTACTATCAATCTTTAAATTTATTAATTTTCTAAAGTTATAAATAATTGTTTAATATTTATCATTTTTTTGATAAAATTTTTAAGTAAGTAAACATATTGTTTTTTAAACTTTAGAAATTACTTAGCCTTTCACATCTTTTCAAATGGGGACATTACAAACTATCTTTTTGTAATGTGCGTCTCTCCAATTAAATATGCACTCAACATTGGGGTTGCGTTTTGACTTTGAAATTTACCTTGGGTTTGATTCACCTCTATTCTTTTCCCTTGTGAAGCTTCTATCATCTCTTGATTGATCTTCCATTCTTCACCTTTTTAAAAGTGTCCAAACATTCTTTCCATTTTCCCTGCATTAAGACAGAAAAATACAACAAAATGGATCGATTGGACAAAATGTTTAAATGTGACTGCTTGCATGGATGGAAAGATGAGGTTTACCCGTTTAAGCTTTGAAACTTGAAACAAAATAATATTTTGTATGAGTACAACATATTTCCATCTTGGCAACCAGTCATATTTTAGGACATCATATGATCCATCATTTTTTGGTATTGGCACTATATTTGAGATAATATTTATTCTTTTTCGTATTGTAAAATTTCTTTTTTATTCATAGGGAAGGGACTATATTTGAGATAATATTTTGTTTTCATTTTCTTCTTGTTGACTTTTTTAATTCAAAGTGAATTCACTTTCTAATTGTCTGTAACTTGTGTAATATTTTCACTCCAAATGTCTGCTTTTGGAACATTTTTGGGAATTATTATTGTTTCATTTGTTGCCAGCTAAATGTTTCCTAAAGTTAGTTTCAACTTTCTATAACTCTAAATATCAGTGCTGGGTGGATGCCTAACGAAATACATGTGTATGGTGATATCCTATATTGAAACGTTAGTCATTCTCTTGCTATCATTTGTTCTTCACGAGGGCTGTGGTCTTCTGACTAATTAGGATTAGTTTCTAACAACCATCCAGTATTCACATTATTTTCTGGTTTGCGTTTTTTCTTTGTTCTTCATACTAATATAAAAATAAAACAAAAAATTGCAGGTGGATTAAAATGGATTATCATGTGGACATCTATGCTTTTTCTATTGACCCTTTCTGGAGTAGTGTTGGAAATCTTCCCTACGTTTACAAAGGATGTTGGGAGGGCTTTGAGTGTAAGTACTTTCAAACATTTTTTATTACCGTCTTTGAATCCTTAAAAAGTGCATTTTAGTGGAGTGGCACTTTATACTTAAACAGCTAAAAATTTAAGATTATGAAACATTATGGGCACTGAGAATGTTCATAGTTGTAAAAATACCCTAGAATCTTGTGTTCTGGAAATCCAATACATCTATAACTTGAAATTCATTGTCACAAATAATTTTTGCTTTCTTTCCGGGCTTTGCTTTTTATTGTACTTATAAATATTCAAGTGCTTGTGCAGATTTTTAATTAATACTGTTTGTAGTAAAGAGAATCTCTTCTCTCCAAGAAAGAAAGTGTTGAAAAAGCTAAACTTGTACTTAAATTGTTTTGGAGTGTATCACTATCATACATGTACTTGTATGCAAACACAATCTTTGACCAATAAATTCCAACGTGTTTAATATGTTGGTAGCAAAAAGGTGACATATTTTAGGATAAACAGCCATATTGTTTTATAACGTAATTGCCTAAACTTGGCTTGTTATACAGAAATTTACAATCAATGAGAATGTTTTTTGCTGAATCTGGTAAAAGATTCTTGTTTTGGTTTCAAGCGTACATCAAGATATAGCAATTGGGGATGACTAAATTTTCTTGAATGGGTCAAGTAATTCTGTATCTGCTGATAGGAAATATCTGATCTTCCCATCTCTTAGTTCTAATACCAAACTGATTGTTGTAGACCCCCTTCCACATATATGTAGACATATCAAGTTCTGTTCAGATGTTCACCTAGGCAATACTACTAACACGCCAAGGGGGGTGTGGAAAGTGGTCTCATAAAACTGTTAAAAGGATTAGAGTTTGTCATCGCCAAATCTATATGAAATCTTCATTACGGAACCCCTTTAATTCCATGTTCACTAGATCATGGCTCCCACTATTTCTGCCATGTTCAACTTACCACTATGTTGTTTGAGGTGCTGACGTTACCTCCAAATAGAGGCTACTTGATTGACTAATTACTTTATCCAAGAGCTGAATATGCCCACAAGAACTTTAGCTGCAGGTCATTTCTGTTTGTAGTACGTTATAAAGTAATATTGTAATTAGAATTAGCTATGCTTTGTCGGGAGAGGGTAGTTAGGAAGCGAGGGGATGCGTCCGTTGGTTTTCCCAACCAGTCGACCATTATATAAGAGCTTTGGTATATGGATGTTGAAGGGATGTTTTTGGTAATCGACAAAGTAATAACATTTCCTCGCAATCTTGATATTCTGGCGTTCTGTTATTGGTAATGAATGATTATGTTGGTACAGTTGATTTAATGTTATGTTGCTCTGTATTTCCTGTGTTAATAACCTTTCTACATTTTGGCGCCGCTGCCTAAGTTCGAACCTGGAGGTCGTCGACTGGGCAGGATGGACTAATGGGAAGACCCTTCCTACCACGTATACAAATAACAAACAGTAACAGAGAAGAGGAGGAAATGACAAGAGAAGATCAGGTGACACGAGATCTGGTGGTGGCCTGGGAAGTTTCAGTCGACTAGTACGTGCAAAGGGAAGCCCGAGAGAGAGCGGTTCCAGAGAGCATGGTACAAGACGAAATTTCGGTACCACCAACGGTGTACGATCTACTTGGACAAATTCCTTGACTATTGGCAAGAAATTTGGTACATGTGGAGGAAGAAAGCGCTGAAACGAAAAGAGAGCAGTTAAGACAACATGTGTTCCAACAGTTGGCCGAAAGAAGTACACGAGAACTAGAGGAGCGTGACTATCCAAGGAAAACAACCAAACACTAAAACAATTCATGCCCTTGCTTCCAAATAAGTATCCCAAGCGAAGGCCAGAAGAAGAAACTGAAGAGGAAGCCGCCTTGTGAATTCTAGGTCTGCACCAACAAGAGGAAAGACGTCGCCACTTAAGAGGATTGGTGAACCAACCTCTAAGTGCAAGACAAATTGAGGAAAGGCTGATTGAAAACACAATAGAAGGTATAACCAACTTTGCTATTCTGGAAGCATCAGGAAGGAAGGAAGGGTGGAAGAATCCTGAAACCCCCACACGAAGAGAGGACCGACAGGAACAAAGCTCTAGCTAGACAGAGGAATCACAAGGGGAAGGAGATATTACTAGCTACAGAGGGAGCGTCCCGACAGGAGGGAAGAGCGGAAGGAGAATGGCGTTAGACAAACAAAAACTCACTATATTTACTGGAGAAGGATCGGAGGACCCTGCTTGTCATTGTAAAACATGTATCACTATATGGCAAACCAATGGAGAAAACGACGCGGATGAATTATTAAAAGCTTTCCCTACCACACTAAGAGGTATAGCTATTGATTGGTATACAGACTTGGAGGCTGCGAAGAAGACGACATGGAAGGACCTCTGTACTGCCTTTGAGGAGGAATTTAGACTTCTACGTGATGACGACGTGATAGTCACAAAAATTTACAATACTAGGCAAGGGAAAAATGACTCTGTCAGGGGATATAGCAGGAGACTCAAGGAATTGATAGGGAAGCTGGACAACAAACCGGCCGACGGATTAATAAAAAGGTGGTTCATTGAAGGGCTAACCCCATCCTTAAGACGGAAAATGAAGATAGTACCACCATCATCCTTTGCCGAGGCATGCACCCGGGCAATGAATATAGAAAGTGAGAACAAACCTTCCAAAGCAAAGAGACAGGGAAGCGGGAGTGAGAGTTCAGAGGAGAGCGGGGATGAATCCAAGACCATCCAAGCTTTGAGAAAGGACATGATGCGACTAATGAAGGAAGTAACAGTAAGGAAGAAAAAAGAGAGTGGAGGGAATTGTGGTGTACAAATTGCGAAAAGGAAGGACACACAAAAGGAACATGCCCGCGCAAAGCCTTCTGTGACATCTGTCAGGTGTTAGGCCACACAATCAAAGACTGTCCCTACAGTCTAAAGGCACAAAATGCGCAAGTATTCTTCACCCAAGGAGAACAATCCACACCACCCTCCACCCCTCCACGTAACACAAATACAAAAGCTTCACCTGGAGGGTATAGGAACAATAGGCAGGGAAGCAATATTAACAGCAATAACAACACACCGCGGAGAGCAATCCAGTATGATTCTAAATGAAGACCCATGATTCAATGTAGGCAATGCAACAAATGGGGACATTTTGCACAAGATTGCCAGTATGTTGGAGGACAGAATGAAGGGATGTTGTGTAAATGGTGTGGACCAGGTAATCATGAGGATTCCAATTGGCCTAGACAAAAGGGGGTGAACAGGCTCGATATTGCAGAGCCTGAAAACGAAGTATTCACCATCACAAGAATGCAGGCCAGGCAACTTGCATATTTGGATGCAGCTACAGAGAAAAAAAGATTTCCGAGAAGCCAGAAAGGACATTAGAGATAACATAGTAGAGGAAGGGGGAGTAAGTACGGTTAAACTCCCAAACAACTGGCCGGTACCAAACATCATGAAACAAGTACCGGAGACCACCATTCTGGTGAAAATTGCGGATCTATTAGAAACGCTACCTCAGTTGTGGGTAGCAATAACACAAGGAATAAGTAGCGAAGAGGTACCCTCCAAGGAGGAGAAGAAAGAGGAAGAACAAGCCGAAAAAGAAACCAACACCTTGTTCACCATAGGAATGGGGAGGACACCCGCAGTGGTCGAAATGGAGATAATGGGATGTAAACTATCAAATACTATTGTCGATGGAGGGTCCGGTGTGAATGTCCTACCTGAGGAGACTTTGAAGGCACTAGGGAAACCTACACTTTGGCCACCCACATTTCATAGGGGCAGACTAGCATGGAATCAAGCCAATAGGAACTTTGATGGGGCAAAAGGTAATGATTGGTACACAATAGTTCCTCCTCGACTTTGTGGTGATTACCTTAGAGAAGAAAGGGTAGGATGCGTTTTTGGGGAGAGGTTGGCTGGTCACAGCAAAGGCCACCCATAATTGGAAAAAGAATACCCTATCCATAGAGGTAGACGGGAGAAAGTACACAATAGATCTAAGGAACTAGTTTGGAAGTCAGGATCGCGCATCCGATTCAGATGCATAAAGAGAAGACCGAGAAGGAGTGGAACCAGATGGAGTGCTTCGACTGGGGGAGTGCTCAGAAGACGAAACAGGGTCCCTCAACGGCCTGTTTCACTCGCAGATGGGAGACTATGAGGTATTCCAACCAGAATGCAATATGTTGCAAATTCAAGAAGCCGAATCAAAAGAAAGTTACGTGAAAGGTTATAAGGAATACAGGGAGGGTAGGGCAACCCTCAATAAAAACCAACACATATATTTGATAAGAAAGTAGAATACAAGGAGGCCAAGTTGCAAACAATAAACTTGGGTGAGAAGGCGAACCCAAGGAGATCCTCACAGGAGATGATTGGGATAGAGTATTGAATGCGGCAACTTTTAAGATCTTTCTTGAATACAAGGATGTATTCGCGTGGACCTACAAGGACTTGAAAGGAGTACCACTAGAGTTGTGTGTCCATCGAATAGCATTGATACCAAGAGCAAGACCGGTGCGTAGATGACTTTACCGGATGAACAAGAACTATGCAGCCAAGGTACAGGAAGAAATTACAAAAATGCTGGAAGCAGGAATCATATTCACAGTACAAACCAGTGAGTGGGTATCTCCTATAGTCATATCATTGAAGGACGGGAACCAAATTCGGATATGCGTGGACTTTAGATGCTTGAATGCGGTAACTATAAAAGTCCCCTTTCCAATTCCTTTCACTTATAGCATCCTAGAAGAGGTGGCCGGCCATGAAATGTACTCCTTCATGGACAGGTTTTCAAGATATAACCAAATCAGCATTGCTGAGGAGGATAAGCTGAAAACCACATTTGTAGTTGAAGATAGGGTGTATGCTTATAACAAGATGCCGTTTGGACTGTGCAATGCACCAGCCACCTTTCAAAGGATCATACTGCATATCTTTCATGGTATGTCTGTTGGGAATTTCAGAGCCTTCCTGGATGACTGGTCAGTTTATAGTGGAAAGGAGCACCACCTCAAGATCATTGGCAAATGCATGGATCGATGCCAAAGGGCCAGAATAGCCTTGAATCCCAAGAAATGTAGATTTATGGTTCCACAAGGCAGACTCCTTGGCCATATAGTATGCAAGGAAGGGTTGAAAACAGATCCCGACAAGATCAGGGTAATTTTGGATATGGAAGCTCCATCGGATGTAATTGGTATTAAGTCCTTCTTGGGGCATGTGGGGTACTACAAAAGATTTATAAAAGGATTTGCGGGAGTATCTCTATCTTTAGAAAAACTAACCTGAAAAGGAGAGCGGTTTTGCTGGGAGGAAGAATAGGAGGAGGCTTTCCAGAAACTAAAAGAGAGACTAGTGGGTGCTTTGATTCTCGTATACCCTGATTGGGACAAATAATTCCACGTTCATGTGGATGCATCTAATTATGTAATAGGTGCTACCCTAGCACAAACTGGGAAGGAAGAACTAGATCATCCAGTATACTTTGCGAGCAGGCTACTATCAAAAGCAGAGAGAAATTGCAGTACCTATGAAAGAGAAGCACTAGGTATCGTTTATGCAGTTCAGAAATTTAGACATTACTTATTAGCTACTCCCTTTACATTTTTTGTTGATCATCAAGCACTCATGTATCTCGTGAATAAGCTTGTGATCCAAGGGAGAGTAAGCAGATGGCTAATCCTCCTGCAAGAATTTACTTTTTAAATCACAGTCCGGCTAGGCAAAAGTCATGTAATTGCAGATCAATTATCAAGAATCAAGTCAGGGGAAGCCCCATGAAGTGGAATAAATGAGGATTTCCCTGATGCCCACTTATTTCAAATTGCCATCCTACCACTGTGGTATGAAGGGATAGGGCAGTACCTGTCAACTCCTACCTTTCCGAAAGAATTGCCAGTGGCAGAGGAAAAAAATTGCACTCAAGAGCGAGACATTCCAGTTGATAGAGGGACTGTTGTATAAGATGGGGCCAGCCGGGGTATTAAGGAGATGCGTGATTGAGGAAGAAATTCCGGGAGTCCTGAGAGAATCCCATGAAGGGTTGGCAGGAGGCCATATGGGGCCTGATGCAACGGCTCGGAAGGTGTTGTTGGCTGGACTCTGGTGGCCCACATTGTGTGCAGATGCTCGAGAATGGGTCTTGAGCTGTGATACGTGTCAGAGGGCAGGCAAACCCCTTAAAAGAGACTTCATGCCGCTGTTCCCGTCACAACCACAAGAATTGTTTGAACGATGGGGGTTGGACTTTGTAGGGCCCCTACTTGTTAGCAATAACCATAGATGCAAATACATAGCGGTGGCAACGAAATATCTTACAAAATGGGTCAAGGCACGAGCACTCCCAGACAACACAGCTCTCAGTACTGTTGAATTACTCTATGAACAAATAGTAACAAGGTTCGGTATACCAGTGCAGCTAACGAGTGACAGGGGGGTGCACTTTGTGAATTAGACAATTAGAACAATGACAAGTGAGTATAAAATTTTCCATTCATTTTCCAGTCCATACTATCCAAGGGCAAATGGTCAAGCAGAGGCCACAAACAAAATATTGGTAACAATTTTATACAAAACTTGTGGAGTTGAAAAGGGAGATTGGGAAAAAAGACTTCCAACAGTTCTGTGGGCTTACAGGACGACCTACAAGGCCACCACTCGGCAAACATCCTTTCACTTAATGTACGGGCAAGAGGCTGTGATGCGTATGGAATATGTAGTACCAAGCCTAAGAATAGTAGTTGAACACAGATTAGGAGATGCGGAAAGTTTAAGCGAAAGACTCAATGCTTTCTTAAAGCTAGATGAAAGGAGGACACTAGCCCAATGGGCAACTCAGGTGGCACAAGAGAGACGGAAATTTTGGCACGATAAGCACTTGAAGAAGATGAATTTTTGACCGGGCCAACTGGTACTCAAGTATAACGACAAAAATGAAATCAAGCCAGGCAAGTTCAAAATATGGTGGTTGGGACCATACAGAGTAATGGAGGTAAGGGACAATGGAGCTATAAATTTATCAAAATTGGATAATAATCCTTTAAAAGACCCAGTCAATGGATCTAAATTAAGATAGTGTAATCAAAGAAAGGAGTCTCATTCTATATGCCACTTGGACGAAATGAGAGAAACCCATAATAAGGAAATAAAAGAAGAAATAAAAAGTGGCGCTATAAGGGAATTAAAAAAATCAAGTGGGTGTGGTATATTAAGTGGGCGAACTTCTTGTCCAAGTGTACGAGTTGGAGAAAGGCAAAGTGCCGGCAACTCGCGTACGAGTTTGGGAATCGTCGAGAGCCCACCTTGCGTGGAGGGAGTACGCTGCTTGGGCGGCATCGTGTGTACGAAAGGATTGCGTACGAAGTGGAGGCTGGTCGTATGACAATCAAAGAAAGCGAGACTACGTACGGTGGGAGCATATGACAGTAGGAGGCAAGACGACCTACGACTGTTGGAGAGGGTGCGTTTGAGAATTGAAGTTCGTAACGTACGGGCTGGTGAGCACTTCACAGGACAAGGACGGCAGTCTGTATGTTCTGCAGCTGTATGAGTAGGACGAGGCGGAGGAAAAGACTTAGATAGTGATTGTACATGAGAGTGCAACCGTACGGGTAAAGACACTAAACGAAGGAGGTGGTGGAGACAATTGCAAAGAAATATCAACTCCAGCTCCAGGCAGGAGGAGGCACAAAATGGTTGGAGCACACACCAAAATACAGCCAATCGGAAACTTGCCAAGTACCATAAAATGGTGAAGATAAGTGTTGGGAACCCTAGCAGAGGGAAAATCATCGATTCCAAGAAGAACAAGGCAGTCTTGCAGGTGAGGAAGGTGAAGAAGATGACAAACAAGAAAGGCAAAGGCAAAATGGCGGAGAAGCCTACTGCAGGCCATATTACTTTTAAAAGTATAATATGAAGGGAATGTCGCAGCTGGTGGGAATATTCAGTTGACAATCACATTTTGAAGGAGGCACTATGCAGAGCAGAGGAAGACAAAATTATTTCTATGCCCATTTTTTATTTAAAGGAGTTTGAGACTATATTACAAACCATAACGGCGGGCTATGATACGAAAGCTAATAAGTCAGTTATCCAGTATTCTCGACAAACTTTGACAGTCTCTTACTCGGCTAAAGAGATAAACAAGGTCTCTTACCGTGGACAAGAAGTGGCAAAAACCTTGATGACAATGGAAGAAAAAAAGAAGTGGCTAGGGTTGATGTACAGAAAAGATCTCGCGGCACAAGAGTGGGAGAGCACTCTCAGCAAAAAGAATAGTCGGGGTCTTAAGAAAAAATTCATAGTGAATGATGAATGGCGATGCATTGCAGACTTGGTTAAAAGCAAACTTACCGCTGGTAGTCGCACATCAGATATTGCTCTCTGGATGTTACCGGCGGTTGATGGGTTGAATAGGGGAAAGGTGTACAATTGGGCACAGTTTCTCTCAGAGAGGTTACACGAATTCATGGAGTTGAAGCATAAGGCATTCTACATGCCACATCATGCCATAGCCTTATTTCTGGAAGCAGTTCGCACTCAGGTGGCTGCTGAGCATAGAGGAGCTTTGGTTCCAGCTAACAGAGTGGAACCCTACAAACCAACGATGACATATTGGGTTCACTTGGACACCTTCAAAACAGGATCAGGTGCAGGAGAACTACGGAAAAAGAAACCAAGACAGGAAGCCGCAGAAGGGCAACCAGTAGCGTCTGTTGAGAGTTCAGGCTAGTAGGAGATTGGAGAGGACAATTCATAAGAGGATAAGACTAGTACAGATACATCTTCAGATTCCCAAGAGGAAGAAATCATTCTACAGGACACGCATGGAGATATTACCTTTCTACCACAAGCAGAAGGCCCATTGCCAAGTGGAGTACCTGAGTACGCCTAGATTCACCAGACAGGTACACAGCAGGAAGAGGGATGTACCACCAAGAGTACGGAGAAAAGCGTCCGTACTATGCCTAGTACGCACGAGGGACGCACCATCATTAGTATAGAGAAAGGCATCCATACCATTCCTAGTACGCAAGGAAATGAAGATGTCCGTACCATGGAGGGCAACCGTAGTGAAGAGGAGACCCCAAGTACAGAGGGAGAAGGTAATAAATAACAAAAGGTTCCTCAATGGGGAGCAACAAGACTTTCCTTGCCAGGCATAGAAAACTTGGTTCCTACAGATCAGCAGACTCGTACCAAGGTGATAGTTCTCAGGGGTCAGCTAACATGTGGACACAATATAAGACTGCACACACCACAAGGTTAGAAGTGGCCCACCCCGTTGCCTTGGTGGTACAGGCTACAGAAAAAATGGATGCTCAAAATGTGAAGACCGGGAATGACCTTAGAATTCAAAAGGAAGACACACCAGTTAAGGATACAACGGTGGAGTATACTATACTCGAAGAGGCAGATAAGCTGCTTGAGGAAATTGGGATGGTACCACCACCCTCGCCACCCCCCATGGAGGTAGAAGGGGAAAACATAACAGAAATACAAAATGAGACAGTGAGACCTTCCGAGACAACCTCATTAGAAGACAAAGCATATAGATTTCTCAAGGAGTTACAAGCTATGGAGCACACCACTAAGGAAATTATAAAGCAGGCCAAGAGTCAGATTGTCGAGGCCATAGTTAGAGTATCGGAATCCTTGGCAACATTCATGAAGGGAAAATGCCATACAAATTGGAGTCTATTTCAACAGAGTGGGTACGGGCAGGAAGAAATAGTTGAAAGCTGGAAAGCCCCATGCATCACACCTCTAGCACAGGAACAACTAGCCCTCACGCACACACTTGCAAAAATGGAGGTAGCATTTAGAAGGACATACTTGGAACTTTAGCAGGAAAAGGAACTGACAAACCGAATGAAAAGGGAATGGAAAGAAGAAAGGGTTGTTTGGGAAGAAAAATGGAAGATGGATAAAGCTGGCCTAGAAGAGAAATTAGCAGCAGTAGAAGAAAAAAGGATGGATGCGTTGCGTGTACTCCAAGGAGTTTGGGCCAAACAAAAGGTTGCTGAATGAGATGTCTTACACCTCCGTGAACGAGCCCCAAGTCCAGGGATGTCTTCACAACCTAATTCTTGAAGTCTGATTTTCCTTATAGTTTTGTTAGGTAGTCGTCCGGAAGACGACTTCTTTTTTGGGGGGGATAAATGTAGTACGTAATAAAGTAATATTGTAATTGGAATTAGTTATGCTTTGTCGGGAGAGGGTAGTTAGGAAGCGAGGGGATGTGTCCGTTGGCTTTCCCAACCAACCAACCAACCAACCATTATATAAGAACTTTGGTATATGGATGTTGAAGGGATGTTTTTGGTAATAAACAAAGTAATAACATTTCCTCGCCATCTTGATATTTTTGGTATCTTGTTATTGGTAATGAATGATTATGTTGGTACAATTGATTTAATGTTATGTTGCTCTGTATTTCCTGTGTTAATAACCTTTCTACAGTGTTCCTTTCTTGACATTACGAATATTCAGATGAACTCTCTGAATTCTGAGGTTGCTTGCCACATGTATTACCTATTTTTATTCCACGTGAATTTTGAACAATATCCATACCAATAGTTGTGAAGTGTTAGACTAGATTAGGGTTGTGATATTGCTATCAAGATTCAACTGTGTAGTTTATGAGTCAAACTCATTGACCCATGTTTTTGAGTAGTGGTTTACAAGAACTCATCTCTCATGAGAATAAATGGAACACTTAGCACTCATTGCATCTAGGTGATGCTCACAGAGGTGAAGCATTGACTTCTCGGGAGGTCACCCATCCCAGTACTAGTCCAGCTCAAGCATGCTTAAAAAGTCCCGGTGCTTCACCTCTGTGAGCATAACCTAGATGCAATGAGTGATAAGTGTTCCATTTATTCTCATGAGAGATGGGTTCTTGTGAACCACTACTCTTGAACATGGGTCAATGAATTTGACTCAAAAACTACACAGTTGAATCATGATAGCAATATCACAATTTGACTTGTGGAAAATATCTCCTACTTATAAATTAGGGTTGTTAACTACTGAACTGGAGGTTGAAGAATGTATCAAATAGTAGGATTATCATTTATTTTTTAGAGAAAATTAGAACATCAAAGCCTTTGGGATTAAAAAGATATAACAATGATAATGCCTTCGGACTCACTCTCACTCGAATCCTCTTGATCCTTAGATGGATTGGCCTTGAAGAAGTCTTGGGCTAACAATGGTTGTGGTGCAATTTTTTGTACATTCTCCATTGTAATGTTCCCTTTTTGGCTAAGGTAGGAAATAGGGACAATTACATCAACTTCCTTTTATACTATGCCAAATGAATGCAAAATAAGCAAGTAATGGAAGTTAAATAAAGATCAACTGCTATTTCTAATACACCAATAATATATGCAAATTGAAATAATAACAATAACTGATATACAAGTGTTATATGCTTATGAATATGGTTTATCAATTAAGTGATATGAATGCGATGTTGTATTGGATGTTGTCGATAATCTTGTGCAAACGATTATATCGCTTTCAGAAATGGATGTAATATCTGATAGGACAAATTATGTATCCAACAATTGCTACATCTGATCTGATCTTTATAATAAATGTAATGATGTTAGATATGTATATGTTGCTTATAGCAATGATATATCCATCTCAAATATGGATTTTGAATACTTGCAATGTCTGGTAACAATATCGCTTTAGCAGTGATAGAGTTTGTGTTTCAAATGTGGATATATAATCTTGTATCTTTAATTTGATGCTTTCTCTGATATATCTCTGACTATCGCTTGCAATCAATGGAAGATACTGTGTTTGATATATATTCCTTAATCTCTGCAATCCTTAGATGCCGTCTCTGATCTTCCTATTTATGCCTACACCCATAATGCCAATGGCAATTCACTCTTGATGACAACCTTACTGGCAACCGGATAACAAAAACTCACAAAGAGAGAAGGGCAAAAGGAAGGATGATTGGAAGTTAGATTTTAAACAAAGATCTTATTTTACAAACATTCATTCTCCATGGTGACCAGAACATAACAAATAGAATTGTTCTCGACAAAAAACTATGAAAAGAACCTGAATAAAACAAATCTTCAGTGACACACTTTATGAAGGCTTTTATAATGTCTTCAATTTCCAAGGAATCAAACTACATACGCATAACAAAACAGTCACAAAAATATCCTATCTCCTCTCAACACATCAATTCTACATTCCACCATCAACCTACAACTCTTTCCTTCACCATTGGGCTACTCCACAAGAACAATGTATTCTCCTTCCTTTCAATCAATTCCAAGTCCATGGTTCGAAGGCAACCAATCTTTACATTGTAAAAGGCGAGCAGGCAAATGGGAAACCGTTTAAGTATCAACAAAAAACTTGCAATTGTCGGCGATCATTTTAACCATAGTTCGTAGACTCGGACTTGGAGAGCACTTGACAAGCCCAAAATTTTCAACTCGGCAAATACACGATAGAAAATCGGCAAAAACCTAGTAATTTAGAAAGTACTTAAAACTAAAATATCTTAAAGAAACATTTTTTTTGAAAAATTCAATAACAAAATGTATTAAATAAAAAATTGACATCTCGAAAGAGAAAATGCATGGTTTTGTAGCAATAATATGTGAAAAACACATTTTAACCAACGTTTTACCAATGTCAATATTTTTACCGATATTTTTTTGTGTCTATATAATCACGAGAGTTAAACTTGTGAAAACTCGCCCAACAAAAAAAATACAGAGTACTCGGCAACATGGAGATTACTCACAGATTGTGCAAACTATGGTGTTAACTTCCATTGGTAGGCCGCAACAAACACATTCTTCTTGTCCCCGTATTGTCAGGAAGTTTGTAATGTAAAAAGAGGTCAAGCAAAAAACAATGTGTCGACCAGTGAAACACAGGGACATGTCCCCCCCTAAAACCCCTGAGTTTTTGATATGGGGATGTCCCAGAGGCTTCAGGATGGGGACTTGGCGTCCCCCCATCACCGCTCAGCCGCTGCTCAACCTCTACCGGAACGCGGGGACAGCCAGATATATAAATATATTTTTGGCTGATTTAAGGACGTTTTTAGATCATTTGCAAACATAATATGGGCAGTTTATGAGGGTTTGTAATTGCTATTGCATACATTATTGCTAGTTATGCTGACTATGCTAAATAAAAATCTGAAATGGGGTTTCTATGTTTGCAATTCATGTGATGCCCTGTCATATTTTTGATATAATATAGATTTTCCATTTACCGATTTGACAATTTTATTTAGTATTCTAATTTCTAATAGTAATTAGTAATTTGACATTCAATGTATAAAACTTCAAGGTTCAAGTATACTGTAGTCTGTATTTAGTATTTAAATACTGTATTTGGCATTTGCAATTTTGCTATTTTACTTCTTATAGTATTATACATCTTTCCATAACAAGCATTTCAAGTACTTTATGTATATAGTATATAGTATATACACTACCTCCTGACCTCCGCCGTCTCCCTGGTGTCCCCAAATTGAACCCTTTTTCCCCCCTGTCCGAGAAACTCGTCCCGCTATCCCCTCGTCCTTTGGTCCCCCAGGACTCATGTTACACTGGTGTCGACACAAGCAACTACTGTACAACCAAACCAAAACTAGAGCTTGATAAATCTACCAAAACAAAGCAAGAGCAAACCAAAATTTGAGAAGAGAGTGATGCCCTTGCATCAAACTCCCCAAGCAGAAAAGAAGTCATGAGCGCATGCTCATGAGGTCTGGAATAGAATAACCCAACTTAATGAGTTCAAGTTCGGTTAGCCAAGAAGTGTCCTATAATGTCCCCGAATTAGAACATAGAGAAAATATGATTTAATAAGTTTTAATTAAAGATTGAAACTTATTATTGGCCAATAGTGATTATTCTAAGAACATATTATTACTAAATCTTCGATTAGCACGGAGTATTATAAAGGGAGTAGAGATATCAATGAGAATATACTTTAGCCGTGAAGATCAATAACATATTATCAAGGCATGATTTACTGTCAGCAAGATGTCAGCAAACATCCGACAAGTAATAAGAATCGTATCATGCTAAGAGCGACGTTCCATATGAAGACTGAAGTCATCGTTGTCTTGGTTATCGATAACACAATAACAAGAAAAGAGTCGACAATAGATTAACATCCAGTCAACATGCGTTAGCCAATCATAGTCAGTTCAATTAAAATCACGATCTATGGCTTTGTTGACTATTATGATCTTAAACTTCCGTGTGCCAAGCCTAGGCAATACTACAAACGAGACACGAGGATAGAAGCAAATGTGTCGTGAACATATAAGGTAGATACAAAGGAATTCCATCATGTGAGTTATTGAATGCTAATCGATATCTTATAGAATTACTATAAAATATATGATGGGCACTGCTAATGAATATATGGAGACAAAACGATATTATGATCAAGGATAAGTTTAGTTAGCGGCTAATACCAACAGGGTCATCGATAAGACATGACTGTGCCGATATATGTCATTGGGCTCGATAGAATGATTATCATTCATTATCGTGAGACTCAACCAATGTATCGGGCATGACCGGTTAATTACCATTTGTTATGAGACATAGCTGAGTAGTATAATTGGCTTGGCAACATTATTATTATTATTATTATTATTAATCACTTATGATTATAACATGCCTTGCATTATGTATGAAGGGTGGCGACTAGTCTGTCGTGCCCTTTCATGATGGATCAGTACAGATATAAATACACGCCATTCGACTCACAAGGATATGGTGTATTGATTATTTTTTCTATAAACCAGTCCCTTTGTGGATATCGCTCATTGAGCATTTCGGTTGCTATTGCAACCTTATAGATACAAGTGCAAACATTATACAGCAGATCAGAGACGACACCATATGTCGAGCATAAATCATAATTCCATATTAGAGATGCTCCAAAATAACATATTTCATAAGTCGTATCAAGCATATCAGAGACAACACTATCTGCCATTGATTATCCTTTCATAACAACATATTTTCCATATTGTTATATCAGAGACGACTCGCAGGGTATGTGCATATTCCATATTGTTATATCAGAGACAACCATTAAAATATATTCGAACTGTTAAGTATCTATATTGCAGTTGCAGCGTTGTTAAGATTCATTGTATTCCATTGTGACATTGGGAATATTGTTGTAAATATATATTATTCTATCTTCATTCATTGCATAATTGTCAATATATATTATTCCATCTTCATTCATTGCATAATTGTCGCATCATAATACATTGTTCATTTATACTGCATACTTGCATAATAATTCATTAGTTCATTTTATCCATTTTAGCATTTGGAATTACTAGTCATATATACACTACAGTTCTGATTCATAATTCCATAGATTTAGCCATATCATTGCATTAACTCAAGTAGTGTCCAAGATAATATAAACAGGGGATATTTCACGTCCTCCAAAGGATGATCTCCCCACTCCAGCATATACCTGAAGTATTTATGCTTATGTGACTTCTTCAACAACTGTCTATCAAGAAGGCATTCTATGTCTTGTGGAGCGTATGCAGTTCCGTGCGGATCCTCAGTAGTTGGGAACTTTGCCTCAGCTACACCTTCCTCAACATCCCCTTTATAAGAATACAAGTCTGCTACATTAAAGATGGGTGAAATGTCAAGGTATGAGGGAAGGGCCTTTTCATATGCATTGTTCAAAAATCTTCTGAGAATTTTGCAGGGACCAACGTTTTTCATTTTTAGTTTATTCTACTCCCCTTTTTGAAATCTTTCCTTCCCAAGGCGAGCCAAGACAATGTCTCCAACCTAAAAAATGCATCTCTTTCCGCTTCTTATCAGCATACTGTTTGTTTTTCTGATTATTTGATTCTATGTTCATTTTCACTTCCTCATGAAGATCATGGATGACTTTAGCAGAGTCTTCTCCATCTCTACTTCTCTTTTTCATACAACCAAGATTTCAAAGTTCAAATAGACCCCATCGTTGTATACAATATACAATATAAAATGGACTTAACCCTATACTTCTATTTGGAGAATAATTATTAGCGAATTCCACTTGTGCTAGTGGTAAATCCCAATTGCCAGGTTTTTTCCCAGCAAGGCATTTCAACATATTACCAAGACTTTGATTAACCACCTCCCTTTGGCCATCCGATTGGGGATGATAGGCTAAACTAAAACTCATATTCATTCTTAATTTCTTCCAAAGTTTCCTCTAGAAATGTCCCACAAACTTTGAATCCTGATCTGATATAATACTTTGTAGAACGCCATGCAATCTTACCACCTCTTTGGAAAACAAGTTAGCGATATTGGTAGCATCACTAGTCTTCTTACATGGTATGAAATGAACCATTTTTGAAAACCTGTCCACGACTACAAATATTGAATCATTGCCCCTTTGAGTTCGAGGCAAACCCAAAACAAAATCCATTCTTACAAAGTCCCAAGGCCTAGGTGGAACCGGTAGTGGTTGACACAAACCAGCATTTTGGCTTCTTCCTTTTGCAAGATGACAAAACTTACACTTCTTGAAAAATTTCTTGACATCGGCCTGCATCTTTGGCCAATAATAATGGGTGCTGCTGCAAATGAGTTTTATCCTGCCCAAAATGACCAGCAAGACTACCAAAATGCTTTTCCTTCTATAAATTTTCTCTCATAGAACCTCTTGAAATGCTCAATTTGTTTCTTTTGAACGAGAAACCTTCTGCAACATATAATCAGTCCAAGGGTATCTATCTCAAAGCATAGGAATGCTGCACACTTAATACACATTCGTCAAATCTGCATCATCATTATATAAGTCCTTCAAGCTTTCAAAACCAACACTATTAGTTTGAATTTCCTGCAACAATAAACTCTTCCTACTTAATGCATCAACAACCTTATTCATTTGCCTAGTTGTATGTTTCAATACAAAGTTAAAACTTGTTGATGTGAGTCTTGTTCCACTACAACATGCAAAATCAAATACTTAGTATTCCAAGATGAAGCACAAATTTTCCAACTCTCTCTTGAATAAGGATGCTCATATGCTAAACAATGTATCTGGATTGTGTGATCAATTGAGACAACCTCATGGTTCCTTCTTGATGTGGACTTTCACTCAGTTTTAATGATGTGATATGTTGGTTATCACAAAGGGACTTACACTATTCATTCAATGGACATCAACTTGACTTTAACGTCTTCCAACCAAACGACTTGCAAAGAGACAAGGGTTTAGAAAGATCTAATTCACTCTTAGAATGCAAGAGATTGTGGATGTCTTTGTGACTCTACTAGACTTAGTTTAGCAATCGACATCAACCAAGCTAGTGCAATCTCCTAAGGTAAATGTAAGATGTTTAAACTACCACCATTCCATTAATACCATTCATCGATACATATCAATTTGCAAGCAATAATCTGTATTGTCCCTATTTATTCTCCTTGTATAATTTCCTGCAAAACCGACGTTAGTACAAAATATTATTCAATATTTATATGACACTTACTCCATTCTAAGTTAGTAAGGGGAATTTGACCCTAGGAACTGCCTCTAGGTTGGGCTTCACAGAGTTACCGATTCTCGTCTTGAGGGATATAAGATCCACTCTAAGCAATTGGGTTATCGGTCGTATTTCCATAGACACCATTATATAAGATCCACTCTAAGCTTCTAGGTTCTCTTGGAAACGGACACCGTTATCCAAGCCTACGCATATGCATATGACTGGCTATCAGTATACATACTGCGTACATGAGATTATAACAATCTCAATTTGGCAATGGGGCTATACCAACCTCGAATTGCCATTGGCAATGGGACTATAACAATCTCGAATTGCCAATTAATCTCATTTGGGCAATGGGGCTATACCAACCTCGAATTGCCATTAGCAACAGTACTATAACAATATCGAATTGCCAATTAATCTCATTTGGGCAACGGGGCTATACTAACCTCGAATTGCCATTGTTTAGGAATCCATCTCTAATGAATATAGGATTCACTCTCTATGGTATCCAAATCATCATTTTAGGGCACATACCCTGAGACTAGGGAAACCATAACAATTTCCTCTAATCCCCTCCAGCTATAAGGATACCATCTCTAATGAATATAAGATTTAATTTATATGGTATCCAATATCATCATTGTCAGAATCCCATCTCTAATGAATATAATATTCATTCTATATGGTATCCAATATTATTTGTGACACATAAATGTACAACATTAGTATTGATTATAAAATCAAATTTAAGTTTATCCATAAGAATCACAATTATACAAGAATGCGTCAATTGAGATTGCCTATATTAGATATAAAAATATCTTAATCACACACACACACACACACACACACATATATATATATATGAATTTATATAATTGACTAAATATTTACAAACAAAATTGGATATTCCGATATAGTATAATGAGTATATATATATATTTATTCAAACTTAACAATATATTTTTTCAATATAATTCTCATTATTATAATCACTTAGTAATTAATTCATATCATTATAATTCTTAATTGTATAACCTCAACATATAATATACAAATACGTATGTATATATTTATTTATCTCATGACTAATTACTATTTTATATATTTCAAAATATGAATTTATAAATTCCTAATAATACAAATATATTTCATATTCACTATATATATTAAAATAGCTCAAGTTTAATTCATTCTTATAAAGTCATAGTCACATACCTTTTCTGAGAGGAAAAATCATTTATGGCTCGTGAAAATATATTTGTACTTCCTATTTCGTCTCGTTGATTTCCTGTGGATAACTTCCTATTTCTTCTCCTTGATTTTCTCTTTTTATTTATTTCTTTTTCTCCTTCTTTCTCCCCTTCATTTCCCCGTGCCTTTCTTATTTATATATGCTCCTTATAACATGGGTCAAGTCCTTTAACATTGGTTTCCAACTCATTAGTCCCATTTGTTAATTAATAATAATTTTTTAATATATTATATTAGTAATATTGATAATGATATACTATTATTATTATTATATATTGAATGTTATACAATTTTATTGATATAATCATTTATTATTAATATTAAATATTATTATATATTGAATGTTATACAATTTTATTGATATAATCATTTATTATTAATATTAAATAATATTAACATATTTAATAGTAATGATAACAATATTAAAGATCATAATATTTTATTAAATATGGTAATAATATTAACTTATTTAATATTAATGATAATAATATTTTGTTCCTTTCTCACTATTAGAAACATATATTATAATATATGTTATTAAAATTATAATATCTATGATATATATTCATTATTATTTCAATTGGTTATTATTATTAACAACTATTTTATTAATGATAATCATATTTCTAATATTATTAGTATTTAATTAATTTAAAATGTCAACATTGTTTATTAATAAATAATTCCAATTTCCCAATAAGGATGAAGGTAACAACAATAACAATTATTTTAGAATATTGATAATGACTAGTGACAGTTTCTTATATCGTGCTTGTTTCTTTTGATAATAAGTTTAAATCTTTATTTAAAACTTATTTAATCTTATATCATCTTTATTTGTATTCTTATTAATTTAATATTTTAATATTATTATTTATTAAATTCTTATTTGAAAGGGGACATCACATATTCAAAGTTAAGTTCAAATAAATGCCATTCGACCACAGAAGGCAAACTTATAAGCAACAAGTAGCTAGTGGTTTGGTCTAAGCGACTTCAACAAAGATACATCCAAAATCACTTCCATTCAATTAAACACTACTTCTACTCGATATGAAATGAAATATACTCTAAGTGAGGAATTGAAGAAACCATGCAATACTTCAAAGCAACATTAAGTAATCTACCATGAAGAACAACAATGAATCATCAATCACTTTGGTAGCATTATGACAACAACTTCATCAAGTCTCCTCTCCTACTCTACTTCTAGTACTGACTAACTAGCTGTAAAAAATGAGAAGACCTTGGCCTTTAATATTTGTTCAATTACAATGAAGGGCCAAGATTTATCTATTACAAACTCTAATTAGGGTTTCCACTCTATCATCCAATTACATGAAGGCACCACCCTATGGGTCAGTAAGAAAATTACAATACTTTGAGAGCCAATGAGGAAATTGTACACTTGGCATAATATGATTGAGTGTGCTTAAACACGTGTAATTGGAATTCTCTGATTGGTAGCAGACAAGTGGGCGCCACCTCATCATCCTTATCTTGTATACTTGATCAATCTTTAGGTGATGAGAAACTATCTTTTGATACTCAACATTATTAAGCCTTCAGTTGTGATGGCACATTCCCAAATTGCTTCATCTTCTCAAATCTTGTCCATCCTTGCAAATTTACTCTATCTTCATTCTTGGAAATTTTCTCATTGCCATGACTTGAACTTGATTGTACTTGTAAACTTGAATTTTGAACCTCTTAAAGTGACGAAGTCCTTCATGTAGCTAGACCCTTCAAAATGAAATTGGATTTCTGGAAGACATTCAAGTTGATGATTTTTGTTACACTTGTTTTTTTTTTTGCTTTCTTGTACTTCATCTTGGTCTTGATCTTCAAATTTGTATTTTGGTAATTTGATTTTGCATCTCCTCGTCATTTGAAGTCCTCGAGCTTGGGATTTGCCTCCATCCTCTTGTTCTCTCCTTGAAGTCTTGAATTTGGCCCCATCATCATCTTTCCAAGCCTCTTCTTGCTCCACATTTGCCTTGCAAAACAAAGGAGAAAAAATACTTTTAAGTTCATGAAATAGTAATGAAAGAAATCTGAATGCTTTCGTAAAAAATCAACATCAAATCAAAGAAGCAAAATGGATCTTCTCAAGTTCAAGATCAAATTTCTCTTCCTTGTTGCAAATCCTAAGTTCTGATTTTATTGGTGAAATGGTCTCCTTGAAGTGGATTCTCTTAAAATCTGGAAAGTAAGTGAGTTCCTTAATGAATATGATGCCCAGATTTCACTCTTCTCTACCCTTTTTATCTCTGATTTTTTGGAAGAAATCAGCTTTTTAATACTCAAACTTGACGCCTCAAATTGATGAAATTGCCACCTTGACACGATGATTACTCCTCCTTGGATAATCAGCTGTCTCAAACTGATAATAAAGTGGTGATGTAAGACAATTCAAGAGTTGGCTGCCCTTATGATCTTCTCCTTATTCCTGATTTTCGCTGTCTATAAGGAGATATTTCTCTTCCCTAGATGAGGCAATTCGCTGTCAATGAGAGAAGATACTCACTGCAAATAGCAGAGATGAATTTGTTTTGGAATGATGTGAAATGAATTGCGATTGCCTCCTTTATATAGACAACTTATCACTTGAAGGGGCAGGTCCACTTCTTGGGCCGACATGGTCTTTTTAGGCCAATAAAATCGTTTTGTTTAAACCTTTTCATATGCTTTCTAGGCCGACCTGATANGGGGGGGATAAAGTTTAATTTGTTTCCTTTTAAGCACATAGTCGCCATTTTTGCCTCAGTCAATTATTGATTTAGTAGATAGATTTTCCTCCAATTGATTCAATTTTATCGATTATTGATTTAGTAGATCGATTTTCCTCCAATTGATTCAATTTTATCAATCCTTGAGATTGTCGTTTTTTGCTTTGAAAATCTGAGATCAAAATCTCAAATTCTGAGAACTTGCTGGTGAAATTCTTCAAGGCGGAGATCTCAAGTTTTGAGGAAATGTCTTGGGCGGAGTTCTTAGGATTAGAGGAATTCCTCCAAGACACTAGTTGGCTCCAAATTGTCCCTTTTTACGCTAAAAATCCGTTGGCTATGGGGAAAGGGGAGAAAATCATCTTGTCTTCCTTTGCAATTGCACAATTTTGGTCCTTTTAAACTCATGGCAGAATTCCTAGGATTGGAGGAATTCTGACAAGGTTTGTTCTTTCATCATTTTTGGCCTAACAACTTGATTTCACCTTCCGAGACTTTGCCAAATTCAACTCTGTATGTTGCCATAAGACTCATCAAATCATTGAACTGATCAAATTTGCAGGAAAATCTCATATTGAAGGGGGCGAAGATTTTGGTTTTCGAGGAATTCTTGAGGGCAAAATTCCTCTGAAGAGAGGAATTCCGCCATCCTTCCTTCAATATTGACTTCACTCAACTCCTCATCATTTCACCTTTAAACTTCTTCAATTATCAACATTTAGCTTCCCCCTCATCGATTATATCTTCTCTTTTCTTGGGCATTCAATTTGCATCAAAATTTTTCCTCATTATAGGGGTGGCGATTTTGGTGAGAGAGGAAAGATCAAGGGTGGAATTCCTTGAATTAGAGTAATTCCGAGCTGGTTTCATGCCCCTTTCTATGCTCATAGAAAATCTGATCATTTGTACATTAATTTCAACCTCCCATCACTACTTTTCAACTTTCATGAAGGAAACTAAAGCCTTTCATGGGCGAAGAGTTCAAAAGTTGAGGAATTATTATGAGCGGAATTCCTGGGATCAGAGGAATTCCGCCATTGTCCATGTGCTTTGTTATGCTTAAAAACTCCTCTTCTACCTTCACAAATTCATCATTTCGATTGCCTTGACCATCCATTTCTTAATCCCATCTACGTTTGGTGTTTTCTCTTGGGCAGAGGTTTTAGGACTAGAGGAATTGACCTTGGGTGGAATTCTTGGGATGAGAGGAATTCCGCCATCCTTTTCTCTCTTCATCCAGACTTAGTCAATTTTTAGGTTGGAGGGCAAAGTGATTTATATAAAGTATAACATTTAAGTATAAGATTTCTGTCTTAGACTTTAAGTTATATTTAATATAAATACTGCCAGTATGTTCGAGATAGGTTTCAACTTCATAGGAGTTATAATAAAGATTCTAGATTTTGGGAGTTTCCAAAAAACATTCCAGACAGCCAAATTTCAGGATTTAGCATGCCTTCAGCAGTGTTACCTCCTACAGCCTTTCCTGATTTTCTAAGGTCAAATTGAAGCTGGAACAAGGATTTTCAAAAGGTTCGAACTTATTTCATCACAAATCCTTTGATTTCACTCCATATCCTTGACTAGCTTAGCCCAACTTTTGCTCACACCTCGGACATACTTGACTTCCCAACAGGCCAAAGTTGTCCAAACTCATCTCTTCGACTTGGAGACTTGAAAATTGATACCAACTAAGACTACCTAAGACCACCTAAAGGCACCTAAGACCACTACTCCTGCTAAAGCAAAAAGAGGGAGTCCCCATTTGCAATGGGGTGATGGTGTGAAAACCTCACAACAAAGCTTTGAAGATACTCCACCCATTTAGCATGTCTTTGATTCAACTTATGTTGGCTGTTTATAAACTGCAAAGCACGATTTTCTGTATAAACAATGAATTCTTTAGGGATTAGATAGAGCCTCCACTTCTTCAATGATTGGATTAAGGCATAGAATTCAAGATCACAAGTAGAGTATTTCTTTTTAGCATCATTCAATTTCTCACTAAAGTAAGCCATTGGTTTTCCCTCTTGACTAAGAACAACCCCAATAGCTAAACAACTAGCATCATACTCTACTTGAAATGCCTAATCAAAATCAGGCAAAGCAAGAATAGGCTGCTCACCTTTTGTTTTAAAAATCTGAAACTCTTCTCAGTTTCTTGGGTCCATTCAAATTGTCTCTTATTCCCTTTAATGGTTTTAAGAATGGGAACAACAACTAGACTGAAATTCTTTATAAACTTCCTATAAAAACTAGCAAGACCATGGAAACTCCTTGTTAGCCGTGTATTGGACTTAGTCGGGTATGCGCCGACGATTACCACCGTCGGTTAGTTACTTCCGTCGGTCGGGAACGGGTGGCGACGTTTGATAGCACGCACCGTTTCGAGGTTTATATATGCATTGTACTTTCTAGTTGAAGCAGTATGCTCCTGTTGCTATTGTAAATGTACTTCAGTACGGATGATTAATAAAGACTCTATTTGATATACTTGTGATTCTGTAAACGTCTATGCATAAACTAGGTTACCCCATCGGGTAAACATTTGGCGCCGTTGCCTAGACGGATTCGGAATTGGATGGCGTACGGAGACAATGGGACTCTCTGTTGACGAAATAAACCCCGAGGCAGACGACGCACGTACGAAACTGTATGAAGGGGAGGATAACCAAACAAGGGAATTCAGAATTCTGTTGCAGGCGGCGATAGAAACGTACATCCATCGGGAAGCATACGAAGAGGAAGTCCCACAGAGTGCCGTGTGGTCTACCATCGAGGCCAACCCTGCAGCCAACCGTCTCCTAAATCATCTTCCACGGCTGTTGGCACAAGTCTCATTAGCACAACGCGCTCGTGTGGAGGAAAGTGCTTGAGAGGAACGACGGCAAGCCATCCTTCGAGAGTATCATGAACGTGAGCGTACACGACTCGAAGAGGAACGCGATGGCAAACGCCGTCGGGAGTAGGAGTCTTTAAGGTGACCGAAGGGAAAAGGGACACGGAAAAATAAGAATGACAAGGTCATTCATCTAAATATTGTAATAGAACCATGAATGAATAAAAAGTGTCCATTTACTTTGCAAAAAATTTGTGTTGATATCAGAGTAAAGAAAGCCTTATGCCCAATCAATTAAATAAAAATAGAAATCTAAAAAGGGATCTCGAAGGAGAACAAGCTCTCCGAAAGACAGTCCTTGACCAACAACAAGCCGAGCGAAGGGAAAGGTTCAGGAGACGTGCCGAAAGACTGCCGGAGGAGGCAGGTGAAGGCGACGGTCGAGAAGAACCTAACCAGGATGGTAGTGACGACGAGGAGCTCCTAGAGGAAACAACAAACTTGTTTGAGACCCTGATATTAACTCCTAGAACAAAAGCCAGAAGGAAGGCTAAGGAGGAAGCCGAACGGAAGGAGTACGAGTGTGGAGTTGCCGTCGAAAGTGTTGAAGTGACGGAAAGGCACAAGGATCACATCACTCCCAGTGGTTCGGAAACATCTGTGAACCCAATAAATACATCCGGAGGACCGACGCCGATAGGACTAGTCCAGCCTGTGGCACAGCCGGTACAAGAAATACCTCCGACCCAACCAGTGCCGCAGTTGGTACAAACCAACCGCCCACAACAGAAGAGCAATATGGCCAGTAACAAAGAGAAGTTACCAAAATTCCATGGTGATGGAAAGGAAGATCCCGTACGGCATTGCCGCACGTGCAAGACGATTTGGTCGGCAAATGGAGTCGCCGACCAGGACGAGTGGATGACACAATTCCCAGCGACCCTCTGAGGGGTAGCGATTAACTGGTACTCCGACGTTGATAAAACAGGAGTAAACACGTGGGATTTATTACAAAAAGCATTCGAGAAAGAATTTAGGCTTCTCCGGGACGACAATGAAATCGTCTTGGAAATATATGGAACTAAGCAGGGCAAGAAGGAGACCGTACAGACTTATGGGCGACGGTTAAAAGAACTTGTCGGCAAAATGGAAAGCCAACCAGCTGACGGCCTAAAGAAAAGATGGTTCGTAGAAGGACTTCAGTCGCACCTGCGGAGGAAGATGAAAATAGTTCCTCCTACATCTTATGATGATGCATATAATCGGGTAATGGACCTGGAAAGCGAGCAGAAAACGTCAAAGAAAAAGAAGAAACACCAGTCTTCTTCCTCCGAGGAGGACAAGGACGACACTTCAGAAGAGGAGAGCGGCAGTGACAGGGAAGCTAAGAAGAAAGTCACTGCCCTACAAAAGGACATGGAGCAAATGCTCAAAGAATTCAAAAACCTAAAGGGGAGCACCAGTAGAAACAATGAGGGAGAGTTGTGGTGCACGGACTGCAAGGAGGCAGGTCATACAAAGGGGGCATGCCCCAAGAAGATGTTTTGTGATATTTGCCAAAATGGCGGGCCATTCTACAAAGGAATGCCCATTTAATATGAAGACTCGTGGCAATCAACAAGTACTGTTTACACAGGAGCCGTCAACCTCCACCCCACGGGAAACACACAGAACACGACCTCGTTCGGCGGCTATAGGAATAATAACCGGAGTGGAGGAAGAGGAAACGACAACAATAACTCCGACGGAAGGAGTCGCATTCAGTACGACGCCACGGGGAGGCCAATGATCCAATGCCACACATGCAGCCAATGGGGACATTTTGCGAGGGACTGCCCGAAAGGGGAGAAGCCGCAATTCCTCTGTAAATGGTGCGGGCCGGGAGACCACGACGAAACGAAATGCCCGAAACCTGGGGTAAACTTCCTCAACATTGAACGCAACGAAGAAGAGGTGTTGGTAATTACCCGAGCGCAAGCAAAAGGGTACCTACCCACATCCCGAAACTGAGAAGAATAGGGTGCGGGAGGCCAAGGAAGAAATTGACAGACTGATGGCAGAACGGAAAGAAACGCACGACGCAGTGGGAACCTCTCACGGCGGCCGGACCGAACACAAAATCTTAAGGCAATTAATGCAGACGGAAATTCCAGTCCAACTGGGAGACCTTCTCATGGCCATGCCACAGCTAAAAACAGCCCTCCTTAACACAGTACAGACTCCTAACGTACCAACAGTGACTGAAAAGGCAAAACCCTCGGGGACAGGAGATTTTGCTGAGGATCCAATGTTGTTGGCACTCGAGACGGGGAGGCACCCTGCGGTAATAGAAATGGGAATCCTCGGCAAAATATTGACAGACATAATCATCGACGGGGGATCGGGTGTCAACGTCCTACCCGAGGAAACTTGGAAGAATCTGGGGCGACCAACACTGTGGCCTCCAACCTTCCAGCTGGTAGGAGCGGACCAGCATGGGATCAAACCCATAGGGACATTAATGACGCAACAGGTCATGATTGGCACACAACCATTTGTAATGGACTTCGTAGTCATCCCTGTAAAGAAGAAGGGATATGACGCCCTCCTCGGGAGAGGATGGCTTATACAAGCGAAAGCCAAACACGATTGGAAACGGAATGCAATTTCCATGGAGAGGGACGGTCGGAAGTTCACAATTGATTTGAAGAATCAGTTGGTGAGTGAAGACCTGGCATCTTCGTCCGGATCTGACAACGAAGAAGATGCCGACGAAGGAAGGCAACGTATGGAGCCCAACAAAGAAGGGGTGCTCGAACTTGAAAAATACTTAGATGATGACTTGGATTCATTAAATGGGCTCTTCCACTGGCAGATGGAAGATTACGAAGTATTTACGTGCAACATGTTGCAGGTAGAGGAAGATCCCAACCAGTTTCCTCCGGAGTACAAAGAATATAAAGGAGAAACCCAAATAAAGGAGAATCCGGCACACGAATTTGCCAAAGATGAACCAATCCAGTACAAGGAAGCAAAGTTGCAGGAGATAAACTTGGGGGATGAGCAAAAGCCAAAAATCATCTTAATGGGAGACGACTGGAACCCGGTATTAAAGACAGCCGCATTTAAAATTTTCACGGAATACAAAGATGTGTTCGCCTGGACCTATAGAGACCTGAAGGGTGTCCCTCCGGAGCTGTGCGTACACAAGATACCCTTGGTTCCAGGAGCCCAACCTGTGCGGAAGAGACCGTACAGAATGAACAAGAATTACGCAGCAAGGGTGGAGGTGGAAATTGAACGGATGCTAGAAGCCGATATTATCTTTCGGGTGGACACAAGTGAATGGGTCTCACCCATAGTAATCTCTCTGAAGAAAGAGGCTGATAAGATCCGCATCTGCGTAGATTTTAGATGCCTCATCGCAGTAACAATCAAGGATCCCTTCCCTATTCCCTTCACGGATAGCATATTGGAGGAAGTAGCAGGTCACGAGATTTATTCATTTATGGATGGGTTTTCGGGGTATAACCAGATATCCATTGCGGAGGAAGACAAATTGAAAACAACCTTCGTAGTGGAGGATGGTGTCTACGCATACAACCGAATGCCTTTCGGCCTTTGCAATGCCCCGGCTACCTTCTAGCGGATTATCTTACATATTTTTGACAAGATGGCGAAGGGCAACTTTAAAGCGTTTTTGGATGATTGGTCCATATTTAGCAGACAGGACAAGCACATTGCGGCTTTTGGGGAATGTATGGAACGATGTCGGCGAGCCCGTCTGGCACTCAACCCAAAGAAGTGCCGGTTTATGGTACCCCAAGGGAAATTGCTCGGACACATCGTATGCAAAGAGGGATTAAAAACAGACCCAGACAAGGTGCGGGTAATTGTGGAAATGGAGGCCCCAACGGATGTGACTGGCGTCAAATCTTTTCTGGGTCACATCGGATACTACCGTCGGTTCATCAAGAACTTTGCACAAATATCATATCCGATGGTTAGGCTGACGAGGAAGGGAGAGCCGTACGTGTGGACGAAGGAGCAGGACGAAGCCTTCCAAAATTTGAAAACGAGATTGTTGGGCACCCCAATTCTTGCATTCCCCGACTGGGACAAAGAATTTCATGTACACGTGGACGCATCAAATTATGCCATCGGAGCCACTTTGGCTCAGGAAGGGGGGCATGGACTTGATCATCCTATATACTTTGCAAGTAGACTGTTGTCCAACGCCGAGAAGAATTATAGCACCATTGAGAGGGAGGCCCTCGGGGTGGTCTACTCTGTTCAGAAATTCAGGCACTATCTACTTGCCACACCATTCGTCTTTTATGTGGATCAACAAAACTATTATCCAAGGAAGAGTGAGCTGATGGCTCCTCTTACTACAGGAGTTCACATTTAAAATTGTGGTACGGCCAGGACGCAGCCATGTGATCGCCGACCAATTGTCAAGAATCAAGTCGGGTGAGCCACCTGTGGGAGTAAATGACAATTTCCCAGACGCACATCTATTTCATATTGCCATACTCCCTAAGTGGTATACAAGTGTGGGAGAATATTTGTCTACAGCAGGGTTCCCTTCGGACATGCTTCTCGGAGAATGGAGGAAGTTAGTCCTTAGAAGCAGGACTTTTCAATTAATCAATGGATTACTCTATAAAATGGGGCCAGATCAAGTACTACGGCGATGCGTGATGGAGGAGGAAGTGCCAAGTGTGTTAAGGGAAGCCCACGAAGGACCAGCTGGAGGGCACATGGGTCTTGATACAACAGCAAGAAAGGTACTTCTAGCCGGCTTATGGTGGCCAACAATATATAATGATGCTAGAGAATGGGTGGTGGGATGTGATACTTGCCAGCGTGCAGGAAAACCCCTCAAACGGGATTTTATGCCCCTCAATCCCTCCCATGCCCAGGAGTTGTTCGAAAGATGGGGGCTCGACTTCGTGGGACCTCTAAAAACCAGTCGTGCCCGTCGATGCCGATATATTGTAGTGGCCACGGAATACTTAACCAAATGGGTTGAAGCACGTGCCTTGGCAGATAACTCAACATTAAGCACCGCCAAGTTCATCTATGAACAAATAATAACAAGATATGGCATTCTAATTCAATTAACGAGCGATAGAGGTGGACACTTTGTAAATCACATCATTAAGCTGCTAACCACCGAGTTCAAGATTTTCCATACACTGTCGAGTCCATACTATCCTTGGGCTAATGGCCAGGCAGAGGCAACGAATAAGATTCTGGTAGGAGTTATTTATAAGTCTTGTGGAGTTGAAGGCGAGGACTGGGAGGAAAAGTTACCATCGGCACTATGGGCTTATCGTACATCTTACAAGGTAACCACAGGACAGACACCCTTCCATCTTATGTACGGACAAGAAGCCGTTTTACCTGCAGAATTCATGGTTCCTAGCCTACGGATAGCCATTGAAAATAATCTAGGCAACATGGAGAGTCTGAGGGAGAGACTTTATGCCTTGAATAAGTTGGACGAGAAAAGAGTCATGGCGCAGTGGGCAACAGACATAGCACAGCAGTGAAGGAAACTCTGGCATGACAAACCTTCGGAAGATGCTGTTTACACCAGGCTAGTTGGTGTTGAAGTTTAATGGGCGGAATGAAATCAAACCCGGCAAATTTAAAGTGAAATGGCTAGGGCCATATAAAGTTCGCGAAGTAGCAGCAAATGGCACAGTGAAACTATGGACACTTGATGGGCAAGAGATTCCTGATGCTGTCAACGGGTCCAAACTGAAGGCTTACCACCAAAGGCACGAAGGCCGGGATCATCAAGATCGTCACACCTATCTCTCCGATCTTTAAAAACCAAAAAAACCAAAAAAACAAAAAATTAATTAAAAAAAAGAAGTAAAAAATAAAAATAAAAAAGTCAAAAAAAGTCATACCGCACGGTGGCTCCACCGCACGGTGGGAGTCCACCGGACGGTGAACTCATCGCACGGTGGAAGTCCTACCGCACGGTGTGAGTTCACCGCATGGTGACTCCACCGAACGGTGGTCCACCGGACGGTGGTTCCGTTGGTCAGCGAGGCAATCGTCGGCGGCCTACGGTAGAGGTTATAAACACTAAAGACGCCGCCAAGGGTTAAAAAATGACGACATAGCCGATGTTCTCAGCCACAGCCGCAAACACAGAGACACAGCCGGCGTTTTCACAACGATAAGAAGGAAGGGCCAGCCGCTGCCAACACAAAGGGAAAACCCGTGGATATCTAGAATCCAGCCCATCTCTTTCCTCCTGTTTCTCGCATATCGCATACGTTAAAAGAAATTCTTCAACCGTATGAAACAAATTGTTTACACCACCAGCCGACATAAATCTTGCGAGCTCTTGGCGTCTTTCACCTACACGGATGGTTTTCCACAGTCGTGGTTGGGGATCCTAATCTTGGAGGTTGCACCTGTCGTCGCATATAAAACTTGTGGTTGGAGGTATAAACCGAGTAGCGCCGGGTATTCTAGCACAGAATCAAGATTCTCGAGAGGTCTCCGGCTGATTAACTTTAAGGGCGACATCCACTTCCCTTCACACCGGCTTCCTCTTCTGAGTAATTAGGGCGCAACTGCATGGGAAGCGGATAAAATATAGCCACGGGTGTTTTCCGCAAGTGTCGAGGCCATCATTGGAGGGCGAGATTTTGTGGAACCCTAACCGTTTTTGCAAAATAGTCATGGAATCTGTGGGGAAGGAGATGGAAGGCTCAGTTGGATGACAATTTGAATACGGAGAAGAAGGTAAGGGTTTTGCCCTCGGGAGTACAGGTGGCCGGAAACATGTGAAAAGGAAAAGCTACGCAGAAGGAACAAGTGACTTATGAATTTGTAGCATTCGAAGGACTTAATGGTTTGGAGTGCCGGAAATGGTGGCAGGACACACCGGAGACAGATGAAGTGAAGAGGTTATTGCGGCACGCGGGTGTACATTGGGCGATTCAGATGCCCTTGTTTCCTGTGAAAAATTTCGAGCCTACATTGCGGGTGATGATAAATACCTATGATAGGCACACACGGAAAAGTACATTTGAGTACAGGAAACACACGATTACTGTTTCTTTTGGCCCAGCAGACTTCACTCGGGTGTTTGGCATTCCTGGACGGAATGGGCAGAAGATAGAGGTCAAAAAACACAAGATGACGAAGGAGCAGAAAGAATTCTGGATCCGCCGCATTTCTCGCATCCTCACCCAAGCTGAGATGGATTCTATTGTCCGGGCGACAAAGAGCTGTGGTATAAAGGAGTTCGTGGCCAAGGGTCCGTGGCGATGCATTTTGGATGTGCTAAAGACCAGACTCACCGGGGCTAGTAGGGCGTCGGACATCGCCCTTCCACAAATTGTCCACATGAATGGTCTAATGAACGGTGTGGTCTACGATTGGGCAACTGAGTTATCAAACAGAATGTACGAGTTCATGACTTTGCAGCACCGTACATTGCACATGCCGCACCATGCCATTTTGTTGTTTCTGGAGGCTACTCTGACCATGCCGCTGGATAAAATGGAATTAGCGCCTCAAGGGAAGCTGGCACTCGGCGAACCTCTTGTGTTTTACTGGCAATACTTGGACATCGGTGCGGTGCAAACAAGGCAGAAGAGGCCACGAAGGGTCATCGAATCTGATCAGGAGGACAGTGGTAGAGCGACCACCACGGAGGGCAGTGACTCTGAGGCTGCAGAGAGTGATTCGGTAGAGGAGGCTGTAGTAAGGTTCACGCCACCTCTTTTATCATCTTCCGCCAAACTGGTTCCTTCAGCGGCACCCTTTAGAGAGGGAGTTGCCGAGTCCGAGGTTGCTAGAAGTACAACCAAGGACCAGCCAGTTGGACGGGGACTTGGGCTGGCGGCAGCTGCGGCTCACACCGTCATCCATGTGGACAGTGTTTCTCTCGAGGATCCACCACCATCAGCGGGTCCTTCGAAGAAGACTATGAGTTCCTGGCTTCAGAAGAAGTTCGCCATGACAGTTGCAGAACCCACAAGGGTGGCCATTCTATCTCCCCGCCGGGAGGTACTGCAAGAGGAGGTGCCCCAGGAGGTACAGGTTACAGTGGCCCAGGACTTACAGGAGGTACAGGTTACAGTGGCCTAGGACTTCCAGCCTACCAACCCACAAGGTGGGGACACCATTAGGGAAGTAGCGGATGTGATTGAGGAAGGCACTTTAGGTGAGCTGGGCGGGGCAGGGGATGACGCCATGGATGTCTTGACGATGGATGGGTTGTTGATAGAGAGGGTTGAGCACTTGGTTGACCGGGGGGCAGGCCTCGAGGATGGAGACGTGGAGGCATCGTTGGCTGACCTTGTAGTCCGAGGGCGTCGGATGGTGGCTTTAGGCGAGGCTCAGGCCCTATAGTCCGTGACTTCTGAGTTGCGCCGTCTGTTGAGTTTTATGCAGCACGAGTGCCCACGTGTCTTTGGGGAGTGTTTTGGCCAGGGGTCGTGGCCTGATGAAGAGACACAGGAGATGCGGGAGGCATGGTCTCTCCCGGTGCCAGTGACCGAGAGTGCAGTCTAGAGTCTCACTCGCTAGATTGAGCAGGCGTTCCGTGAGGGTTTCTACGTCTCAGCTAGAAGGGAAACTGCCTTGGTAGCTTCAGAGAGTGCTCGGGAGGAGCTAGCTGCCAGGTTGGCAGTCGTGGAGCAAGACTTAGCCCTATGGACACAAGGGATGGAAGCGGAGAAGGCATCCCGCATCGCATTAGAGGGGCGACTGGCGCAGGCAACAAAGACATTTGAGCATCAGCTGGCTACCGTTACTTCTGAGAGACAGCTTGTGGAAGCTAGTTTGGTTGCGTCCCAGCAGGTAGTTGACGAGCAGCTGAAGGACCTTCAGGAGGCCGCTGTGATGGTCAAATCCGCGCTGGAACTTCAGTCAGTTACCGAGCAGTGGTTGGCCGCACGCACGGACCAGGTGTACGAGCTGCGTTCTTAGTTGGTGCAGCCGACCTCTTCTGCGGCGGGGCACCCTTCCTCTTCAGGGACACTTCCTCAGCCCCCTACTTCTACTTCTTGATTTTGGTTGGGTAGTTCATTCTTCCTATTTTGTTGTGCTGTCCCGGACATTTTGTTGTCGCCCGGAGACGACTTTTCTTTATGGGGGGATGATGTTAGCCGTGTATCGGACTTAGTTGGGTATGCGCCGACAGTTACCACCGTCGGTTAGTTACTTCCGTCGGTTGGGAACGGGTGGTGACGTTTGATAGCACGCACCGTTTCGAGGTTTATATATGCATTGTACTTTCTAGTTGAAGCAGCATGCTCTTGTTGCTATTGTAAATGTACTTCAGTACGGATCATTAATAAAGACTCTATTTGATATACTTGTGATTCTGTAAACGTCTATGCATAAACTAGGTTACCCCATCAGGTAAACACTCCTTACATCCATTGCATTTCTAGGTGTTGGCCAATGAAAAATGGTGTGAAACTTTTCTTTATCTATTTTCAATCCATCTTTGGACACCTCAAAACCCAGGTAAATCAGTTTGGTCTGCAAAAACACACATTTCTTAAGGTTTATTTGCAACTTTTCTTCATGCAACCTTCTTATCGCCATCCTCAAATGCTCCAAATGTTCCTCCTTCGACTTGCTAAACACCAAAATGTCATCAAGATATACAATCACAAACTTCGCTAGGAATGGTTTCAAAACCTTATTCACAAGTGTATAAAAGTACTGGGTGCATTAGAAAGTCCACATGGCACAACCAGCCATTCATAGAGTCCATCACTAGTCTTAAATGTTGTATTCTACTCATCTCTACTTCTGATACTAATCTGATGGTATTCACTTTTCAGATCTCTCTTAGAAAAATACATTAAGCCACTCAAACAATCCATTAATTCTTGAATTCTAGGAATAGGAATTCTATACCTAATAGTTATCTTATTAATAGCTCTAGATTTCATACTCATCCTCCATTCACCTTCTTTCTTGGGCACTAAGACAATAGGAACAACACAAGGGCTAAGACTTCCCCTTATCAAACTTTTCTTGAGTAGTTCTTCAACTTGCCTTCTAATCCCCTCATTCTCTTTGGGAGTCCATCTATATGCAGCCTTATTTAGAAGGCTAGCTTTGGGTATCAAATCCATGTGACGACTAATACTCCTCATAGGTGGCAACTCATTAGGCAACTCTACTGCAACAATGTCTTTGTACTCCTCCAAAATCCCTTGTATCTCTTTAGTTAATTCCTCCAACTTTGATGAAGTAAGGACAACCTTGGGCTTGTATACCAAAGGATAACCCAACTCTTCATCTTTCATGGCATGTATGAACTCTTTTCCACTCGCAACATGATTTTTCTGCTGCTATTGCTACCACTACTGTTCCCTTCTTGTTCTTGCATAAGCGTCAAGGTATGCTTAAGCTCGTCCTTCTCAAAGGTATATGTATTGTCTCTTCCGTCATGCACCGCCTTCTTATCAAAGCTGCCAAGGTCTACAAAGCAAAACATGACATACATCCATAGGCATTACATCACATAACACACTATCCTTATAGCTACCAATCTGAAATTCAACAAGAGCTTGTTCATCAACCACTAATTGGTGCCTTTTTTGTAACCAAGAAACATTGTATGGTGTAGGATGTTTAAATTTCTTGAGGCCTAACTTATCTACCATCTTTGTTGCTACAGGATTATCTGTTCTACCACTATCAATAATCAATTTGCAACACTTACCTTTTGACTTAGATTTGGTTTTTAACAGTGCTTTTCTATGGACTAGTTCTTGGCTCTCTTTTGGTGGCTTTAACAATACCCTCTTGAATAGCAATGACTATCCTGATTCCAGTTCTTCTTTATGATAAGCAAGTGATCCAACACTCTCTTGATCTACTTGTACAATCTGATTGCTTCTCTCAGGTCTTGTATAACCTCCTTGTTAAGTCTCAGGACATTCCCAACTCTTATGACCAGCATACTAGTTACATTTGAAACACTTATCTGCAAAGCCTCTTCCTCTTCCTTGGAAACCACCTCTTCCATAAGATCTTCCTACTCCGTTTTCATTATTGGCTGCCCCACTAGAACTACCAGCCCCTTCTTCTTGATGATGTTGCTGCTCTTTTCCACTAAATCCTCTTCCTCTCTATCTTTCTTGTTGTGTTTGCTTCCTCGGTAATTTCTCCTTTTCCTTGAGGGCTAATTGATAAGCCTTCTCAAGAGTTGTAGGGGTTATAAGACTCATCTCATCTTGCAAACTATACCTCAAACCATTCAAATATCTTGCTACTTTCTCCATGTCTTCTTCACTATGTCCTGAAGGAATTACCAACTTATAAAACTCTTTGGTATACTCTTTTACCGACATATTTTTTTGTTTGGGGTTTTGTAATCTTTTGAAAAGATTGACTTGATAATCACTTGAAAGGTACTTTGCCTTCAACTTTGCAACCATTCAATCCCAAGATTTAATCTTTTCCTTATTCTTCTTCCGTTTCTCCAATTGAACATAATCCCTCCACATTATAGCATGGCCTTCCAATCTCGTACATGCAAACTTGACTCGCTTCTCTTCTGCAATTCCTTCAAGCTCAAAATATTTGTCAAGTTCATTAATCCAATCATCAAGTAACTCTCCATTGAGACTTTCCAAATATGTAGAAATCTCTACTTAGGCTTGGCTCCTATACTCATGATTGCTCTTATCAATCTTTCATCCTCTCCAGCCAGTTTTGCAAGAACATTACCGACTTGGGGTTACTCTTCCTCTTCCATGTCACTGCCCTCATCAGTCACCACACCCCTTCTTTGTGCCTGTTCCATGGCATCCAACCTTGCTGTAATATTCTGCAACATTTCATACATTCCGTCATCCTGACCTCTTCTATCACCGACCCTATTCATTCTTCTTGGGTGCATACTGTCTATTCCTCGAATTCACAAGCTCTTAAGGCTCTGATATCAATATGATGGCAACATTATTGCAATCGAATAACGGAAACTCATAGAGAGACAAGGGCAAAAGGAACAATGATTGGAAGTTCAGGTTTTAAACAAAGATCTTATTTAACAAACATTCATTCTCCACGGTGACCAGAACATAACAAATAGAATTGTTCTCGGCAGAAAACTATGAACAGAACCTGATTAAAACAAATGTTCAGTGACACACTTTATCAGGGCTTTTACAATGTCTTTGATTCCCAAGGAATCAAACTACATGCACACGACAAAACAGCCACAAAAATATCCTATCTCCTCTCGACACATCAATTCTGCATTCCACCATCAACCTACAACTCTTTCCTTCACTGTCGGGCTGCTCCACGAGAACAATGTATTCTGCTTCCTTTCAATCAATTCTAACCCCACCTTCCAAAGGCAACCAATCTTCCCATTATAAAAGCAAGCAGGCAAATGGGAACTGTTTAAATACCAACATTGAAATTGTAACTATTGGTGGTTGTTTTAACTTCCATCGGTCTGCCCCAACAAACACAGTCTTCCTGTCCCTGTGTTGCCAGGAAGTTTGTAACGTAATAAGAGGTCAACCAAGAAACAATCTGTTGACACAAGCAACTACTTCCCAGCCAAACCAAAACTAGAGCTTACTGAATCTACCAAACTGAACTGGAGCAAACCAAAATTTGAAACAAATATTTGAGAAGAGTGTGGTGCCCTTGCATCAGCTCTAAACAGAGCAGATCCGTTTAAGGTCTAATAAATAAAAAGAGAAGTATTTGGCGATGTGCAATGGAGTGGGAAAGTTCTTATTCTTATGTCGCCAAAACTGAAAGGTTGGTATCCTTTTGCAATGGGGAGACACTTCTCTTCATTATCTAATTTCTCCATAATGATTAGTGGTCATATGAAGAACAAATGCTAACTGTTGTATGTGGATCGGTTTGGTCATATTGATTGGACTTACATTCCAATCTTAACTCTTCATTATGCCATCAATATATAATGATTGTTTATTATCGTTCTAAATAAGAAGTCGATTAGTATTTGTTAAATAACGATATAGATTATGCTCCTCTACTAATCTCGACTAATCATTGACTTTACATATTGTTAAGATCGATATGTTATGATAACTAATCTTAATCTTGATCGGCTGCCACTATGCTTACTTTGGAAGATATCGTGCTTACTGATATCTACACTTAAGATGACAGTGCACGCCCTTATGCTGATATGCTGATTAGTTCATCCTAATTACTGATTATCGATTTGGTCTATACCCATCACAATCAATTCTGTTCATATCATTTTTCGATTGTGATATCCTCTTTCTGATATCGATCTATATGTCTGTTGTTAATCCCATTTCCAATTCCTCATTCATCGATAGCTTGTGATTACTTTGAGGATATAAGTGCTGATGTTGATAATCTGTCAATCCTTTAGTTGATTTGACTATGGTGATATTTGATTTGTGTACTTAGTATTACTGTATGCCATAATCGATCTTCTTATGCTGGTGACAGAGTTAATGGTGAACATAATCTCTGAGGGGTCAATCAAGTGACACCGATTTATATTTGTAATGCTGATCATTACTTTACTTGTCAACACAACTATTCCCAATCCTTTTGTAATGTCCCGCCTTCTCTGCTTACATAAATTTCCTGCAAAACCATCATTAGTAGAGATAATATATAATATTCAATCCATTATTTCTGTATTCTAAGTAAGCGGGGATTTGATCCTAAGAGCTGCCTCTAGGTTGGGCTTCACAGGATTCCAAGTTCTCTGCTTGAAGGATATAGGATCCATTCTAAGCAATGTGGACTATTGGCACGTCTTCCCATAGAGCACTGCTACTAAGATTCTCTTGGAAACGATAGACGTTATCCAAGCCTACGCATATGCATATGACTGGTATCAGTATATATACTGCCTACATGAGATTATAACAATTCCGAGACTAAGGAAACTATAACAATTTCCATTTAGTCCCCTCCAGATATAGGATCAATCCTTAATGAATATAAAATTCACTCCATATGATCTCTATATCATCATAACTAGTTAGTGGATATACATATAAATGTATAAGTGAAATAGGAATTTTATCCCAAAATGCTGAATAAACATTAATTATAAAAATCAGAATATGATCATCAGAATTATCCACTTACCATTAAAAATCAGTCACCCGTAATTCTGATTTACAGGTTAACCATTTCACATTATACATATTTATATATATATAGATGTGTGTATATATATATCACACATATATTTATATATGAATAATTCGCTGTTTCTTATGCTTTTGTTTTTATTCCCTGTTTTATTAGATCCCATTCTTCCTGTTTCCTATGTTTCTTGTTTTTTTTGTGTCCTCTTATTACCCTTCGCAGGTAATATATGGCTTCAGCGTGGCAGGGGGAGTCACGTCCCCTCCACGCGTCGTCCCCTTTAGGGGTGGGACTGGCCGCAGGACTGGTCGCAGCCTTAAGGCTGCGGCCCAGTCGCACCTCTACGTGAGTGATTTTATTATTATTAATACGTAGAATAATAACATTATTAATTATTACTAATAAATATAAAATATATTAATAATAATAACAATAATAATAATATTGTTAATAAATAAATTAGATTAATAATAATATTTTTCAGTTCTTAATTGTTATTAAAAAAGGTAATAATAACAATATCTGCTTGTTAATATATATTTTGAAAAAAACGAAATAATTACGCCGAAGGCGTTCCTTTTCTGAAGTTGCAAAACTTCATTTCAAAATCTACGCTCAACAATGTCTAATAAGATGAGCAAGACGATTGAAAAAATATAGACCGTTTATTTTATTCCCCATAAAATAAGACATACCATAACTTGTACTTATGCTGGCACGAAAACAAAGGTAACGATACCGGTCATTATGGAAAAGACGGGCAAAGAAATTGCAAAAAAGCACGTTGTGGGGTAAAAGGTGTACCCTATTAAGCACTAAATTTGCCGCCAAGAATAAAACCCCAACAGTTCTTCGCTAAAGAACTGTTATGCTATTTAATTTATCTTTTATAGTTGTCTGGGTTGAAATAATATTTTGGTATGTTATATTTTATTTATTTTAAGAAATTATTAAATATAAATTTTCTATAATTATATTTCTAGTTTTAATTCACGTAATATTATTAGCATTTCAATTTTTTATAAATTTTGAAAAAATACTTTTTAATTTGACATGTTTAACAATTTTGTAAATTTGTTATTTTTAATAATATCATGGTTAGAATTAATTTTTTCTATTAGGGTTAGAGTTAGGATTATGTTTCGAGGTTTATGATTATGATCATGGTTAGGGATAAGGTTACATCATTGTTAGTGTTATCATGAGGGTTAGGGTTAGGGTTAGGGTTGGGGTTAGGATTTTGCATAGGATTTAAAGTTACACTTATAGTTAGGGTATCAGGTTACATCATGGTTAGTATTATGATTAGGGTTAAGGCTAGGACTAATGTTAGATTTAGGAATATGGTTAGTTTTATGGTTAAACTTAGGGTTACAATAAGGGTTGAGGTTTATGTCATAATCAAGATTAAATTGTGTTTATCTTAAGGTTTATGATAATGAAGCATAATTATCTTCATAATTGAGAATTGTGTAAACTTTATTTTTGTAGCTATCACTTCTCTATTCAAACATATCTTGTGCAAACATCATTAACTAAATATTTGGCCAATGACCTTATTAGTTGCACAAATATATGAAAAAACAAGGACCAAATTTTCCCCCTAATTGACCTTTAATATCTCTTCGGCGTACCTATTGCACCCTAAGGTGCAATTGCTAGTATCAGTGTTTAAATATATTATTTAAAATAACACTAATTTCTCAAATGAATTTGATTAATGCATTAAGAATTAAAATAGATACATATATTTTGTAGGATTTAATTGAGGGACATCACACCTTTTGGTTGATATTCTTGAACTTGATTTAGTCGCTGTTATTGTCAAGGGAAGACTTCTATCATAATCATAGTCAAGGGTTCATTAGGAAATCTCTTCCTCTTTCCTTGTTACAATAATTCCATGTCTCTTCCTTGATGCCCTTGACTAGAACTAATGAACATGCTTTTAGGCTCGTTGTCATTAGGTATGTTGTGCTTTATATGGATATGGCTTATGTGCTTCAGATGTCTTTTGACTATGTTTATTTTTTTGATATAGAAGTTACTCCTTACTGCATCATTCATTAATCTCCCTACTCTATTGTATAGTGAATATCTTCAAAGCTTTATCTTTAAAACCTTCTTAAGGAAACCGGCTTATCTCTAAGACTTTTTGGTTTCCTTAATTCTTATTCTCTAAGTATAATTACTTCTAGCTACTTTTACTAACTCATTATTGCTAATGATGTCCAAGGACTGCCACTCCTTGTCCATAATTGTTCTAACTGTCTTAATGAGAATGGTTCAAGAATGGGGTTAATGGGAATGGTCGAAGAGTGGGGACATTACAAAACCTTCAATGAACCAGTGTTTCTTCAATCCGTTAGCCGACTCAACCTCCATCTCACCAAGCAACTCCTTGAGCCTATGATTGTAAGCTCGCACATTCTCATTTTTTCCTTATTTAGTGTTATAAATTTCAGCCACAATTTCATTGTCATCCTTGAGTTTAAATTCCTCTTGGAATGCCTTCTTTAAACTCTCCCAAGATTCTATTTGTTTCTCATCCAGCATAGAAAACCAATCAATGGCTATTTCCCGTAGTGTGGCGGGAAATGGCCTTAGCCAGTATCTTTGTCTACTTGCCCACTCGCAAACCATATGATTTCAACTTTCACATGTCTTGCAATGTCGCATTGGTTCCTCTGATCCATTCCCATGGAATTCAGGGAGTTTCTTTCTATCAACATCAGGACTTGCTGAGTGGGTTACCTTTCTGGAATAGTATGTGTAGTTTACTGAGGACATAATTGGACTGCTCCACCCTTGCCCACATTTTGGTGCTTCTTACGTACTCTCAGCCACGTGAGAGCCTTCTATATGTTTACTGTCATTGTCCCTCATGCTTAAGTTAGCTTCCTCGAACTTGATCTCCCTCCTCGGATTCTTTGGCTTAGGACCCCCTATTCTTGGTTCTTCTGTTATGAACAAGTTCCCAATGCAGTGCAGATTTTTCTCAAATATTTGGACAGCCTCGTTCTCAAAGTTGCTTTCTTTGTTGTCTGTCTCATGCAAAGTGCATTGACCGACTACTCTCTATGGAGTCAGAATCCGAGTCTTCCTCGTGCGACATTGCTTGTATGAACGGATTGTTTGCCTAGTTAGCAAGATCTTCTACCTCATTAAAGTGTGGTAGGTTTTGTGGAGATCTCCTGCCATTCATGTCACATAGGTTGTGTTGCGCCTTCCTCGTAAGGTGGCCTCCACCTCTCTTGACTTCAGCTTCGACTAACACTTTGGCTTTTGTTTCATGGTGGACGTTGAGATTCTTCAACGATTCTCTATAGTCGTTGTAACCTTTCACTTTGTTACCTTATTCAGAGAGATCTTCTCATTGATACTTCTCCTTCCTGAGTACAGACAACACGTCTTCTGTCTTGTTTGGTAAAAGGAGCATTAATTGCCAGAATTGCTAGAGGTGTGACGTCTGTTTGTGTCATGCTCTTCCTCCTCCCTACGGTTCCTTTCTTTGTATCGTTGTAGTATTTGTTGCCAATGTTGTTCTCGATCTCTGTCTTCCCTGAAGATGTCAGAGGGGTATTAGATTATGTGCGACCAATCCTAGCAACCTTGTCAGGAGACTCTGAACCTCTTCGTTTTCACTTAGCCTTTCTCAGTTGTCACGCTTAGGGACCCCTCGATGGAAGGCTTCTCTTTGAACGTACGAGTTGACAAAAACTTCCCACAGGTATATGATGTCTTATGTCAACTCTTCCTCTATGTTTTCTTTTTCTTCAAATTCAGATACTTATGGTTGTCTGTGAGGTCGACCTACTATAGTGCCATGTTGCGTATTTCCATTGTTCTGGGAAATTTCAATATCCACGCTTCTATGACAACGGTGCGAAAATGTTTACTCTTGAAGGGAACTACTTGATTGCACAGAGTAAAGAATGTACCAGAACATATTGTATATCAATACTAGAAAGAAAGTACAATAATCACAAGAACATGGCAGGAACATACGATCTTTAGTTATAAATGTAATGTATACATTCTAGACAATGCCACCTTTCAATAGAAAGTAATTATATATGTAGTGCTAGGTGGTTGGTTTAGAGTACCAACTATCAACAACTACCCAAAACTAATCGGAAGTAAATAACAACACATTGCCAATTAATTATTCCTTAACAAAATGTTCATTCCAAAACTTTCGCAAGACTGCCAACTACAGGGTTTTACAAATAAGGGAGTGTGATATGGTGCTGTGAGGGATCAAGAAAGGGCTGATGGAAAAGTTGCTAATCGAAGCTTTCATGCTTCAGCAATAGGGCCAATTGTTGCATTTCAAAGTCAGAATAGAGAGTAAGAGTTGAATGTCTTTTTTACAAATGTAGCAACAAAATATGCTTGCAAGAGACAACACATTGGCAATCCGAACCCCATTGGAAGATTGTTTGATGTGCATGGTCGACAAGGAGTTAATTCAGCGATAGCATGATTCTTTTATGCAAATGGAATATTGTGTAATGTTGCTCGCTCACCTTTCTCCACGGAGATGGTCTATCCTATCAATAATGCACAAGTAGGGTATAAAGTATAGTTTCGAGACTTGCCAAGACTCAGTGAGTCTCGAGGCAGGTGACCCCTTGCATGTCTGAGGGGCCCGAAATCAAACTCGACCAAGTCTTGAGCAAGACTCGCCGAGTCTGAGAGACTCGTTGAGTCTGAGCAAGTTTGGATCCTCAAACTCGGCAAAAGTTGATTTTTTTTGGTTTAAGTCTCAAAATTTTATTTTTTGGGGTTATGATTCTAGAAGCTACATGAAATATAACATTCAACTACGAAGAAATATGACTATTTTTCTGTTGTTTACTATTTGTGTGATTGGTGTAGCTGTTTTCTTTTCATGTGTGTTCAATTTCATATATTCTTTGTCTAACAGCATTTGATAAGAGATAAAATGCTAATCTTTGTTAAGCTCTGTGTTGATGAATTGTTCTTGAGAACTAATTTTTGCAGTTACAGATCAGTTAGGTTTTTAATAGTGTGACATGGAAGCTTAATGAGCTTTGTCTTTAGATCTAAAAGTGCTACTGTACATCGATTTCTGGTTTTCACATTTTTTCATAGATTATTGTACTAAACATTCAGATAATACTAGTTTTAGTTACAGTTATTTGAAATTTGGTATTTTTGTGGTCCAGAACACATTTTTTATTTCTATATCTGACATGTTTATTTAATTTATTCTCCTTTTCCATTGTCTCTGGTTTCTATTAAAACAAAAAAGTACAAGCTATTTCCATCTCTAAAAAAATTGATAAATATAATGTCATCCCCCAAACTGCTCCTCGGATTTGGATCAAAAAGCATTGAGATCTATTAATAGTGTAATATGGCAGAGACGTTATCGGCACGAGTCTTAATCTCCAACTCAAATATAAACCTCCTATAAGGTGGAGGGTTATAAGTTCTAGTTTGTATTTGTGGCAACTAACAATGAGTATATCAGAACTGCATCATTGAGAAACTTGTGTAATATCAGAATGCAGATTTTTCATAAAGCCCCCTTTGTCCATTGAACTTAGGAAGTTTATTTTATCTGTTATGTCAATATTTGTAACAACTTCCTTCTATGTCGTCCATGTGACGCTGATGTCAAAGGCATGTTAAAAATGTGCAGAATGTTTTTGTTGTAATGTGCAAGGCTTAGGCACAGATCTTGTTAGGGGTAATTAGAGAATAATTAGAGAATAATTAGACTGCTCTTAGTTAGATCATCTCTCTTAACCATAATTTGTGCAGACAATTCTTCTAGTTGTCTATTGGCTACACAGGTTGATATAAGAAATCTTAGAGCTATACTGACATAATTGGTAATGGTGATATTAGGATGAATTCATAATTTAATTTTTGTTTTTTTTTATTCTGCATATTGTGCTGAGTGTGTCGGAGAAAAGTTTGTGATCATGCTCGCACAAAGCTTTATATCATTTCCCTCACTTTTGTAGGTTGTTCATGTGGTGGAGACCCCAAGCAAAGCTGAAAGCCACTCTCAGTCAGAGTCTTATATTTCCCTGTCATCTCTAACTCCAGGGAAACTGACAAAGGAAATAAAATATTTGAATGATGAGAATTTCATTTGCGGAAGGGGCAAACCTACTGATTTTGTAACATATTCTGTTAATTATGGCTGTATTAGCTCAGCCGATACCAGCAATGGATGGAGTGAAAAAGATCGCCCAGTGATACAGGTTAAGTCTGATGATATAGTTGAAGAAAAACGAAAGACAGTTATTTTTGTAGATACCACGATATCCGTCCGTTGGGTTATAGCAATCAATTCCATGGAGATCAAAGGCTTTAAATTAGAAATGGCTGCAGTAGGAGGTTAGTACTAAAAAGTATATGGATGTTATATATTTTTTTCTTTACATGGAATGGAGTACATGGAACGGAAATAATGCATAGGATTTCAGTTAGGAGTTATCTTGAAACAAACTATTGTGCTACTTTCTTTCACCTGTGCAGATGAAAAATCTTGAATTATATGTTTTCCTTAGGGACTCTATATACTTCAGGCTCAAATAGGTTTATTTTTGAAGTTTGAATGCATTCCAAACGTCAACATTGAAGAGTTAATATTTTAAACTAGTATTTTCAATGGTAGGAGTAAGTGTTACCATCCTTTGATGTAGGTTACATCATTTCGATATTTTTTGCATACTATATGTGAAAGGAGCATGGTAAGAATTGCAGTAAATAAATTTGTCTGATCAATATTCCCTTGCATATCCTTCAAGTAGATAATGACCTGCCTCTAAGAAGTGCCATGTTAATTTTCTTTTGTTACTAAAACTTGGTTTGGGTCCACAAACCATAAAATTTGGGGTGTACCCCTGAAGTATTTCTGGTTTACGAGCTATCAAACCAAAAAGAAAGACTTAAAAATCCCATACCCAAATAGGCTTCTGCCTTTCCTGCTACCATTCTAATGCTTACGAACTATAAATATGAGTTTAGCCTATAAAACAGGGGCATAGAAAAATCTCACAGGCCTCTTGTCCACCACCTTAATACATTCATACTTCCAGTTTGAACGTGCCACATTTTCACATTTTTGTTTGAATTTCTCTGTTCCTCTGTCTTGACTTCATCCTCCTCAGACTCATGGCAACCCAAAAACAGAGGAATGGCCTCTTGTGGATGAACTATCTGAAGATTTTTCACAATCACCTAAACTGCAATCTGTAAAAAATTTTTGTCACCATTTAATGGCATGCAAATGCTCCATGACATTGGCAAAATGAACCTCCACTTGCTCCAGCACAGCACATCATTGTGCAACATGTACGAGCTTGACACAATGGAGAGGATGGCCAAATAGAATGTTGAATGAGTGGCATCAAAAGTGTTCTAGTGTCCAGAAGTGTATCCCAGATCCAAAGTAACTTGCCCAGTGCCTATCTAACACACACTCCAGGAGACTCATCTAAACTCCTGGCCATTTCCCATATCTTGACCACCAATGACCTTAGAGAAGGATCCTTATTTCTTTATCTAAATTCATCATGAAACTCACAATAGCTTCTTCCGCCAATACCTTCCTCTTCCTCGACTTTGGGGCCACCTCCACTTATTTCCCCTTGCCTCACAACCCGGATTTCCTCCTTAAACGAACAACGGCAGTAGGTGCCATAGTGATGAGCCAACGAAGAACAAGCCAAACACACGTATGTAGGACACCACATTCCCTAAAGAACACTCAAATTAATAATAGCTATTCCTTGAACGATCATTCATTTTGATAACTGCACATGTATCTCTCTTCTGACAGTTCTTCAACGAGCTTTCACTTGATCCCATCACGAGGAAAAAGTGCCATGCTAAGTTGAGATAATATACAAATGTCCTATATTTATCCAATTCTATCAGCCAGCAGCAAATGACCTCTAGCATTGTCGTCGAAGACTGTGCTCTTTAGTTTTAGTAATTGCTAAATTGTGCTTTTTTCTCTAGGTGTTTTAAAACTCCTCTTCTATGATTCTGTATCTCTGTGATACTCAGTTAGGGAAGGCCTAAATATCTATGCTACATGGTATTTCTGAAATGAGTCTAGCAGGGGATGGCAGGATGTGTTTTGAGGATGGTAGGGGATGGGATGCCTTTTTTAGGGAGAAAACAATACAAAAAATAGAGGACATGACAATCATTCATATATAAAGCATTCATCATATATATTCTAGAACTATATTACATAAAATTAGAGCTAAATTGAGAGTTCACAAGTGAGTCAACACACAAATTTAGTGAGTTTCATTGGTTTCAATGTCAATGTGCATATATTAATAATAATTGCAACAAAATGCCCAAAGGCTACAAGCTACAACTGTCATAACTTTTAGTTGATCGAATATTGATGTTCACACTTGAATCTGGTTTTCCAAAAATGATAAGTATGATCATGACATAACCATAACTCAGTCCTACTTCATTGTATTGGTCGACAATTTCTCAATTAAGTAGACGATGCATCTTTCCAGCAGGCATGTTTCATCAAACTATGTCCTAAACATGCAATATGCAAACGCTTGGATTTGGAGCATCTATTCAGAGACTTATCCCTATTTTTGACTTGGGCATTTTAAAACATTTTGCACTCTCCAAGCCCAATGCATCAATAGAATCACTTTCTTGAAAGTCATGTTAGTACTTTGGTTTGTTTGTAAAACAACCTTTGACCTCTTGGTTTAATCAGGTTGAAAATGCTAATGTCAATTTGCCTTGGTTGCAAGCTATTGAAATTTCTTATCAAGTTGAAAATTGTTAACTAGTCAGCTGTAGTTGCTACTGATTTGGAGTCAAATTTGATAATTTGGAAGTGTTGCAAAATTGTTTGATTCAATTTAAAATCCTTGTTAGTGTTGTAATATGGATATGATTAAATATCTGATTGAACAATTGATGGTTAGAGGCATAAAGCTTCACTGTAGTTCTACAGGTCTATAGTTTTTCTATGTTGCAAGATGGCTTAGAAAGTTTGCCAAAGGCTTTGAGGGGTCCCTTTGTTAGGGTTTAAGAAGACAGGAGTAATAAACATATTAATTATAATGCAGAATAAAAGAGGCAAAAATAACAATTCACAATAACACATAGATTTAACATGGTTCACCCAATGTGGGCTACATCTAGAGAGCCATTCACTTTCTGTTTATTATCCAATGAAGAGAGAATTACAATCTCATGGCTTTTCACATTCCATATCCACTTATTTATCAAGCCTTTATGGTGGTTTATATATCAAAATAATAGCCAACTCTTTTATTAGATAATGGACAATTTTTGCTTCTCAACTTTCTAATTTTTGCAATGGTGCCAAATGTTTGCCCTCATGGGTAAACTGAATCAAACAGATACATATAAAGTAGAGTATTCAATAGAGAAAGTATAACAGCATTATATATTCATATATTCATTGTCATTCTGTACAAGAGTATTTCTCCGTTAATCCAACATGCCTACTGAAGAGAGAGAAAGGCATACATATAGTGTCCGAAGGGATGCGAGGCGAACCATCGCACCCATGTAACTCCTTCGGACGGACCAACCAACTAACTACCCATTTACCCGACAACAGGCGCTGCCCCCGACATCCTCTAGATCCCTACTGTGGGCTCTACCCCTTGGCCTCCCACTGGATGGATGAGATCCTCATGCTCTGCAGGAGGGGTTCTGCTCCCTTGCACTCCCCTATTTATTGATTTGGGGGGAAAACGTGGCTGACAGTCACCAAATATAAGCCTGACAACATTATTAGTTGCCACATACCTGTTCAATGGAAATTTATCGAACTATTGCAAGCACTCCTCTTGCCCATTTGGTTAGTAACAATTCTTACAAAAAACTGCAGTGGCAAGTTTACTTGCTAACAAGACCCAAGGCAAAATTTCAGTATGATCAGTCACAGCTTTGTGTTCTTTGTTTTCTTAAATATACACATTTATATTATGTTAAAAAGAGAATTACAAACTTCAACTGCCAATGATAACAAAAACTAAGCAATTTTAGATATTCAAAACATTATGACACGTTACATCCAAGGGTAGAGCTTGTGTTTCATTCTTTGATTGGCATGCCCGTGGATCCATATAAAATCATCTTTGTCAATCTTAGTGTCATTGAATATCTAGAGTTTGTATTTTCGAATGTCTTTACATCTATAAGGAGCTGAAAAACAGAACTGAGAGCAAAAAAAAGATATTTTCCGTAGCTTTGACTTGATTTTTACATCTAATATGCCAAACATGGAACAATCAGTGCTGTTACAAAGTTTGATATTGTTTTTTCTTTTCTTTCTTTCATTTGCTGGCATCTTACATCTAATATTCCAAACATGGAACAAACTTCCGAAAGACACTTGGAGAAGTTTAGGTAAGCTGGTCATTTGGCCTCCAAATTTTGAATTGGTGGGTGCGGATCATGTAATGTCCCCAAAATAATTAAACAACTCAATTAAATTAATTGACTAAGTGGTCCCAAATTTAATAATATCTTACGGACCCTTTTAATCAATTACTTTAATTATAAAATAAAAAGTAATAAAATTTTATTGTCGGCTTGCTTGTAATATTTCGGAAAACTTCCTGGAGCCCTTTATAAGGCTATGTTTGGCATTGTATTAGGAATGTGAAGTTTATGTTTCTTGTGTACTTGCAATTCCATTTGGAATTCAGTGTTCACCATTTTAGAGGTCCAAGATCCTCCCTCTTTTGGCCCCTATGGATTGATGGTATTCAGACCTTGTCATTGACATTTGCAATTCAATCATTGAGTTGTCTAAGAAATGAATACGGTATGGTGGAGGTGTGCACGGTATGGTGGAAGTGTGTATGGTTTGATGGAAGTGTGCACAACATGGTGAAATTGTGCATGGTACGGTGGAAGTGTGTACAGTACAATGGAAGTGTGCACGGTACAATGGAGGTGTTGTTAGCATATAGAGGGGTCACCGTAGGGAAGAGTGTGGGTGTCGTACGGTGGAAGCCTAGTCTCCCGTTCGGTTCATTATAGATCAACAAGATATTAAGGTCCTTGGAGTTTTAATGGGACAAAAGGTAATTATTAGGACCAAAACATTTTTCTAAACTTTGTGGCCATTTCATTAAGCGTATAACTCATTGTTGGGTTGGGGTTGGTTGGTAGTAGTCAAAGGTGACCATAACTAGAAAAAGAGTAAAATCGTTTTATAGAATAAGTATTAGAAATATATAATTGATTTGAAGAATGCCATCTATGCTCTTAAAAATGAAAGAATGGAAGGTGGAGTAAGAAACTAGCAAAGAAACTAATGAACTATGGTGAATTGAGTGAAAGTGAAGGTCACACTAAAGGTAATTGCCGTAGAAAAAAGTTTTGCGAGATTTGCCAGGTTATGGGTCATTCAATAAAAGAGTGGTCATACAATTTGAAGACCAACACTACACAAGTATTCTTACGCAAGGAGAGCAGTCCACACCGTTGAAACTACAAAACATATACGAAAATGGTTATCAATATCAAAGAGGAGGTCGAAACCAACTACAGTATGAACCCACAAGATGCCTTATTATACAATGGCAACTATGTAATGAATGGAGACACTTTGTGAGAGGTTGCCAAAACAAGTAGGACAAAGTGCAATTATTGTGCGAATGGTGTGGACCTGAAGACCATGAGGACACTGGATGTTTGAAGAAAAAGGTCAACATGATTGATAGAAGGCATAATAATAAATTATTGGCCATTACTCGTGCCTAGACAAAGAATGCTATGTACTTGGACCCACGTATAGAAAAAGAAAGGCGTTGTGAAGCGAGGGCCAAAGTGGAGAATGATATGCTTAACGAACGATGTCACTCAAATGTAAATCCAAGTATCGTAACACATCAATTACCATTTAATTCAAATGTCCCAAGGAAAGTACTTCAAAGTACCATACCAATTAAAATAGTAGATTAATTTCAAAGTTTACTTGAACTCTGAAATGTTATGACTAAATTTTGTATCAGGGGAGAATGAGATGGTGCATGCAATAACCCAATTGAACTTTGGCAAGAACAAAAATCCAATTATTCAAACTTTGTTGTTAGGCAATCAAGTGATTTATACAATGTTACTGCCAGTTAACGTGACAAAGAAATTGATGATAGTGAATATAGAGATCCTTGGAAGGAATCTCATTAATACATTTGCTGATGGTGGGTCTTCTGTGAACACACTTCTGAAAGACACTTGGAGAAGTTTAGGAAAGCTGGCCATTCGGCCTCACACTTTTCAATCGGTGGGTGCAGATCAGCAAGGTATAATGTACTTGTGATGTCCAAATCCTTGCATTAAGGCTTACTAGCAATAAAATACTTTTGTTGTCAAGGAGTGGCAGACCTTGAACACCTAGAAGATTGTTAGAAGCAAATGCACATAGCAAGAAGATAGTTAGAGTAACGAAGTATCCGGAAAATTGTGAAGTCTTATGAATAAAATGATTTTTGTTAAATAACATTATGAGATATAAGGATAAGTCAGAATCCAAGATGAGTGGTGTCTCCATCAACACCATCAAGGCAACGATCATCATTTCCAAATAAAGATAGTAAGCAACATGTTCATCATACCACACAAGGAGAGTATCTTCATTAAGATCAATCTTATATGGGGAAGATACACGTGATCAATACAGTCATTAGCACCGTCATCAAGAAGACAACATGATTATCATATCCTGGACATCATGAGCATCAATTAAGTATTATAGCTGATATGAGAATAACAAAGAGTTTGATCATGAATCCAGTAATTACCATTATGGAGATCAGTCACATAAATCCGATGGAGAAAGCATATGAAGCAATCATCATTACATCTGAATCCCACTTAAAGGCAAACTACACACAAGATTAGAGAAGATCGATTGTCACATTTAGTTGTAGTGGACAGATTTAGTAAGATGAGCCACTTCATCCCTTGTAAGGTAACCCATGATGCATGCCAAATTGCACATTTGTTCTTTAAGGGAGTAATAAGGATTCATGGTTTTCTAGTTAGTATTGTCTTTGACAGAGACCCCAAATTCATTGGGCATTTTTGGAAAGAATCATGGAAGAGATTAGGTACTAATCTGTCATTTGGGGTCTGCATACCATCCCCAAACAGATGGGCATACATAAGTTGTTAACAAAAGTTTGGGCAATCTCTTGAGATGTTTAACTAAGAAACATGGTCAAGCATGGGACCAAGTCATTCACCAAGCTGAATTTTCTTATAATGACATTGTGAATTGGACAACAAGCAAGAGTCCATTTGCAATTGTTTATGGCATACATCCCAGGGGTGTAATGGAGCTCAGAGACATTACAGGATTAGAGAATAGAGGTGGTTATGGAGAGGATTTTGCCCAGCCAATGAGGGAAGTTCATGAGCAGGTTAGACAGACCTTCACAAAGAATACCCAAAAGATAAAAGACAAGGTGGATATGAAGGACTTACAGTTTCAGGTAGGTGATCAAGTCATGGTCCATCTCAACAAGGCAAGATTACCTAAGGGGGTCCCTATCAAGCTGTAAATGAGAAGACTTGGCCCATGCCAAATCCTGGAGAAATATGGTTCCAATGCTTACAAGCTTGATTTGCCTGAAGACAACCTTATCTCCTGTCTTCAATGTAGCAAACTTGGTTGCATATAAAGGTCCCAGTCTGGAAAATGCTAATGAGCAACCCCCTGTTCCACATGTGGACTCTGAGTTACACCAATGGCCTACACCACCCAAACCTCAAGCAGAGAAAGTTCTGGGGCTAGAGTTGCCAAACAAACCAGGCACAAGATTTATATGGAACATTTGATCAAATGGAGTGGATCCTTTGAAGCTGAAGCCACTTGGGTCCCTGAAGCAGATTTCAAGAAGCTGGATGTCGACCCCATACTCTTGTCACCTCCCGTGACTTGAGCTCTTGTTTGTTGGGGAGAATGGTGCAGAAGCACCTAGGGATTTAAGTGACAAGCCCTCGAAATTTTGGCTTGTTAGACCTTGTGAAGGTCATGGTAGGAATAAGGGTTCCTTGGAGTCCATTAGGTTGGTTTGTGAAGTATTTTGTTAATGTTTGTAACTTGTCAAGATTGTCAAGAAATGGCTCAATGGGCACATAGGCCAAATGTGAGCACACCATGTAAAATGGGGTCATAGTGATTAGGTAGAAATGTTTTGGTCTTGAACATGTTCATGGAGTCTTATAACATCATTCTGCACCCATAGATTGGGAAAATGGATTGGGAGAAGCCAAGTTGTAAAAAGTTGCCAAAGCAACTTTTGCAACTTTTCAAAGTTGCTTGACAACATTTGGTGGATTAGTGCATTATTGTGAAAAAACAATTAAGGGCACGCACAATGAATTGAACCATATGAAGGAGACATATATAAGACCTAAAAAGGTACTCTACGGAGGTTGGAAGGTTTTTTTGGATATTTGGCTCTAATAATACAGTTGATAGTTTTATGAGATTTGTGCACAGTCTGGTTGCAGAATAAGAAACTCGTGTATTATGGATTGAATCTTGTTTCTTTGCATTGTAATTAGTTAAAATAGAGTATTTTCCTTCCTTTGTGTGCTTTGTAATTACCTTTTGTACAGTTTTGTAGCTTCAATAAAAATCAAGACTTGAAACTCCATCGTGGAATCTTCACGGCCATTGGAAGTCTTTGAGTAGAGGCTATGTGCAGTATGTTTCTTTTGGGCGCAAGTCAGAAAACTCAAAACCAAGATTTTGAGAGCATGCCCTAGGCGAGTAGAGTGAAAGCCCGACTAGGGAATTTTGTGTTGCAGAGTTTGTTTCTTGCAGGAACGGATTGGAAAAAGAAATCCAAGGCCATGTAAGGTTGCATGGAGATCAAGACCCTGCTTAGGTACGAGGAGAAGACCCTCTGAATCCATCTGATGGTGTTTTGAGACCAAAGACCAGGTAAAGGATGCAATTAGGCCTGTATAGGTTGTTTAGGGTTTGGGCATTGTACGGAGGATTGAAGAGCCAAGACCTACAAAATCTTTTAGGGTTTCCAAAAGGGTGCTCCAAATGGTGAGGTGTTCAGTGGGTTGTTTGCAAGATTCTTGAGTTAGAGCCCAAAAACCTCGAACTTAGGGCTAATTGAGACCTACAAGCCTAGTAGGCCTAAAACTGTCAAATTATGAAAGAGATGAAGCATTGCCTTGTTGAGCAAGTAGATTGGATTGGGGATTAGGAAATTTGAGAAATTTGGAGACCTTTTTCACTCCTGCAAGAGGGTTTGGATGGTTGGAAAGAATAGGACAAGCCTAGGATGAGTTGATAAGCAGCTTGTGTGGAAAGCTTGAAGACTAGTGGAGTATCATCTTTAATGATTGGGAGTCCTAGATTGGGAACCTAGTGGTGAGAGGTTCAAGAAAGATAAGATGGTGAGTAGAATCTAGAGTCTCCCTATCAACCCGTCTCCGTGCAACCTTGAAAAAAAGGTATTCTAAAATTTTTAGTTTGTTAATGATTGGAGATTTAGATAAAGGTGGCTAGAGAACCCGTTGGATACTGATTTTCATTTTTGATGTTTCAGACTTTGAGTTAGACAACATATGTATTGTTAATTTTAGGCCTTTACTTCCGCACTTATGAGCCTGTCAATATATTTTGAAAAAAATTTAGTGAATTTTGTGCTGTTTTAGAGTAATAGGTGTCCAAACAAATTGTCAATGAACAGATTAATAGTATAGAAACTTTAGGCATATTTTGAACAAAAAGCATTGGGATATTGTCTCTGCAAAGTACGATTGAAAATCTCTGAGTATCTGGATATAGTAAAGAAATTGGAATAGCCAATCAAGTATCTGTACAGACTTTTCTATTTTGGGCTCCTCATGCTTATTATCTGTTTTGCTTGGTATCCGTGGGTCTATGGGCTGTTGGCCTCGTGGACATTATTAAAAACATTCGTTCATTCATTTAATCATTTTGGTAAATATTTCAAGGACCATGCACACAATGATGATGCACACAATGATGATACGTAACTATTTCCCTTTCTGGTATAGAGGATGAAGATGCTATTTGTTCTGGTAGTTACATTTTGATTCAGCTACCATGTGCTTGCTTAGTAAAATTGTGATGGATTACTGTGTGTTATGGCCAACATATTGAGTATGAATATTCAAGCCTAGAGAGAGCCTTCCCATAGCATATGGAGTCCCCTTATCCCTTCCATTATGTTTTCGATGATTGTTTATTGAAGTCTACTTGATTGTTATTACATTCATTCTTGTACATGCTTTGATCCGTACCTAATGTGAAAGTTCTAATGTACATGAAAAGCTTATGATCAATAGTTACTAGAAAATTGGAACTAGGAGGGAACCATAAGAATTCTTAGAATAGAGTCTACAATTTTTTTTGTTCTGTTTTCATTTGCAAGACCTGCTATTTTTTTTGAAAAAGTGTATGGAATATACAAAAGCATCATCCTTCTCATTCTATTTGAAACTGAGGTCATATTTATTCTGAAATTATATCTTCATTATCATGGCTCAGAAGCTTGTATTATCTAATTATTCTTGACATTTTTAGATCCTTCTCATGTGAAAGATACACACCAAACTTTGGTTCCTGAGGGGGACATCGATGGAGTTGATGGGTGGCATACTATTCAATTTGTCAGCAACAAGGGTGGACCCACAAAGTTCGTTCTCTCGCTATTCTGGCATCAGAACTTCACAGATCTGCCGACTCAATCACATCAAAACAAAGAAAATGATCTTATAAAGTTGAGAACAGATCTAAATACCATTACACCTAAAGTGGCTCGAATACTAGAAAAGCTTCCAGATTGGTGTGTGTTGTTTGGTAAATCAACATCACCCTATACACTATCATACCTGAGTAGTCTGAGTGTCAGCTTTTAACTGTTTTATGTGTAAAGATTACAAAAAATCGGAAAGCAGTTTTGATGCAGCAATCATATTCAAAAGGCTCTTCGTATAACTTCTGGTACATAACAATACTAGCCCAAGATTTTGCTTGGAGTAAGTTATTTTCTCTGCAATCATGTGCAAGTGAATCTATTTATCTCATGTTTATGTCACCTTATGAATATGCTTTCTAGATGCATGAAAGCCTGAACAGAACATGTTATGCTCTTTGGAGAGTTCAACTTTTTATTTTTATGAATTCCCAAGATTATACTAGATTTTGTTCAACTTCGCAACCATGGACAAGTTGCTTATGTTCATTAAGGTTGGGAGAGTCAAATTCATTCCAAACATTTCCTTGTATCATTTTATTCTTCTGAAGGTGTTATTACATTGATCATAAGCAACTTATGGTGCGAATATAAAAGTTCCTAGTATTAATGATAATCCTTTGTACCGTATGATTACTGTTGAGAATTGCATCATCTTCAGCAACCTCTCCTTTTTAAATTCAGGAAATATTTGGTTCTTTTTCTCATGATGGCTGTACGTTCTAAGGATATAAATAAATTTGCAAAGGTGTGCCAAATTCCAGGGGTGGTTGTTCATTTGAACTGTATGAAGCTCAAAGTACACAAAACCATTTGATACTAGCATTGTTTGCAATGGATACTGCTGCTTAAAGCACTGAGTGCGATTTGAACATTTTCCGTGTAAGCTGTTATTTGTTTCTGCCTATGCTTAACTATGATTGTTGATCTGTAAGTGGGATCTGTTGCACTTGAATAAAATATTAATATCTAGAAAGAAAAATAAATCCCGTGTATATTTATGAAATTCAGTGATCGGTGCTCTAATCAAATTTATGATAAAGCATACTCATGTCCAAAGTCTTGAAACTTAAGACAATCTACCCATAAGAGAAATTATACATTATCAATAAATATGTATTAATCTTTCTTTACCTTGTGCTAATTTTTCTTTAAGCAGTCGTGAATAGTTAATGCATTTGCATAAAATGTTTCCAATTTTCATTTTGCTATCAGTTATCAATCATGGTGAATACTATAAAAAAATTTAGTGAAATATTCCCAGTTTGATTTAGGATCAGTTGTCAACTTTTTGAATCGCCTATATTTAAAGCAAACTTCTATTCCATTATAGGAATTGGCTCTTATATCATATCTAAAGTTAACATCTTTTCTTACTCTCGTGCTTTTAGTGAACTAATGGGTTCTCCTTTTGTCAACTTATTTTCTCTGATCATCTTTGGTATGAGGACCAAGAAACTATTATTGATTTGCTTTAGAATATTATTTAGTATCAAATAATTCTTTTACTACTTTGAATCTTTGGTATGAGGACCAAGAAACTATTATTGATTTGCTTTAGAATATTATTTAGTATCAAATAATTCTTTTACTACTTTGAAAACGTCCTTACTAATTTGAAAACATCCTTGTTAATAATATTTCAATTTTTATTTTTTAAAAGAGAAAAGTCATAAAGACCGAGATTTATGAGAATCAACTCCAACATTCTCCTAAGAAACCTCACAACCTATTACCTCCATATCTATTAGAAACTGTAATAACCATTCCAAATTAAGCAATGAAAAACTTATTACTATTACTACTATTAATAAGATGTTGAGTCAATGTCTTTAAAATTAGAAAGATAAAATAAATAAAAATATAAAGTGTGAAATTCTTTAATTTATTATTATTATTAAGTTGATTAGATTCGAACCCAAGACCTTTCAATTAAGAGGCCTTACGACATGCTGCTGTGTTGTAGGCTTATGCTTAAGAATCATCAATTTTATCAAAAGACAAATTAAATAAAAAAAATTAGACCCAATTTATTAATCAAATGTATAAATAAAAGAAAATTAAAATCATTAAAAAAATCGTATAGATATTTTGCACATATAATTCAAAAATAAAAAAAATTACCCATTATGACAATTAGGAGTTATTTATTTCAAATTGCATGCTTTTGCAATTGGGAGTTATACATTTATTTCGATTTGGGAATTGCATGCTTTATTTAAATTGAAATTTACATATGCTAAATTTATATTAGAACTACAAGTTTTATTTTTAGAGCTGTGAGGTTACATATTTTAAATGCACAGCACAGTGGAAGCTATTTTGGAAAATGAATCTCAACAAATATGTATTATCCTATAACTTTTATTAAAAAAGGATTATAGAATGCATTCAGATAAGTTCTGCTTTGGAAGAGCTTATTTGTCTAGTATATTGCAAGTTCATTGCTTCAAGATAGGAGGGGTTGTCTTCAAGATAAGAGGAGGTGCCATGTGGTTTGACAAGAAAGGAGTTTGATTTGCAATCTGATTTTCTTCAGAAAAAAAAAATGAAACATTTATTTGTTAGTTTTTTCTTTTTTTATTTATTTATTTAAATTAGAGTACAATATTTATAAAAAAGGTAGGAGTATAAAGGATCTTTTTTTGGAGTCAGATAGCTAGAGTCTAGAAAGCCAAAAAAAAAGAACATGAGTAGTGCTTAGAATAGGAAATACAGGTAGAGTTGGAGAATAGAAAAGAAACACACATAAGACCAGAGAGTAAAAAACATAAGAAAATTTGCTAGATGACTAGAATGGTAGCAGATGGTAGAGGAGGTGGATCTCCTTTGATCTTTTTGTCCATACTTTTCTTCATTTCTTTCCCTCTTAGACAATTTATTAAATTACAAGAATTTTTTTTTTTACAAATAAAAAAATCTATAAATTTATATACATTTGTTTAAAATTTAGAACATATATTATGATCTATCTATGTTTTGTGTTTCTTCTTCATTTAATTTAATTAAATTAAATTTTGAAAATTCCTTAAAAATATTACATATTTTAAATATAAAAATTATTAAATGATTTTTTTAATTCGAAAAATATTTGTCTACAATTTTTTTGAAGATTTAAATTACTTTTATTGAGAAAATAAATTATTATTTTTTTCTATTGCATATGAAGTATAAACAGTTTGTATAAAACCTACGGTAATGTGATTTAAAGTATTACAAAATGTCTCAGTACTACTGAGAGCTACAAATTTCAGATTTTACATTGATAACTGAGTTGTATGCCAAAAAAAGAGCAGGAAATGGAACTAGGGAGAGCTTTTCCCTTCCTCTTCTTCAACATTATTAGAGTCTAGGGAATCTGAGCTGTAGCCTATGATATCGAAGGATATGTCTCCTTGGTCAGTCCCCCCCTCTGCTAGGTTCACTGGTACTTTCATCTATCCTGACTGTTTCAGTTGCTGAATGAATTCAGCCAAGGTGATCTCGAACTCATCTTTGTCTTTCATGGTGGTATAACCATGGGCTATCTCAGACTTCTCAATGGTGCCTTTCCCTTCTCTCAGCACCTGCAAGAATTTTCTCTCCTTCATCTTTATGACCACAGAGACCTGCATAGCAATATCAAAGTAAATGAGTCTCTTGTGAGTCTCAGTAAGGTTCTTGTCCTTTCCTGCAAGTACATTATTCCGAGCCTTCCAATTGTTCCATAAAATAACAGAAGATAATAAAGACCAGAATGTGTTACGAAATTTGTTGCTATTAATAGTACTAGAGATAATATTTAGGGCATTGAAATTGGTATTGTATGTTAGGCCAAACATGTTCCAGACCTCAGAGGCAAAGAAGCACTCAAAGAAGACATGAGCTACAAACTCTTGATGTTTACAGACCAGACAATTGTTGGGTTCCCCCTAGGTTTCTTGAATGGCAGTTTATGAAGAAAGAGTTTCCACAGAAAGCAAGAGATCTTTGCTTCCACGGGTCTGCTCCATAGGAGTCTAAAGTATTTGTTCCAATCTGGGTCTTGGCCCTCTACGCCCCATTTGAGGTTAACATGGGAGAAGATATCAGTGTTAGAAGTTAAGAGTTGGTAGATATATCTGAATCTACCAAGGTGGAGGGGAGTGCTATTAGGCCAAAGGAGTTGGAAATCACAGAGGGAGTCAGAGCAACATCCCTTAATGGGACCTAATGACTCAAATGCAACAGAGAGTACAAAGAAGGTTCTTCGTTGAGATATGGGGAAACTGTATTGGGACTCAAGTAGCTCCTAGTGGGGAAGAGTTCCCTGCTGGATCAAATCACTGAATGTATCAACTCCTCTCTCCGCCCACTTCCTTGCTGAACATCCCTGCAGTAGTGCCAGTGGTTTGTCCCCATGTTTCAAGTTCCACCAGATAGATTTGAATCCACAAATATTACCACTCTTTTCCATCGGCCCCTTATTATTCAAAAATATCTTAACATATTTCCAAGCCTTCCAAATACTTCTGAAAATATTGGAGCTTTGAATAGTCACATTGGCATCAATGGTGAGGATGTCAGAGAAGCATAGCTTCTGCCACCCTCTAGACCTGGAAATGTGTGCCAAATGCAAGTTGTTCCTCACCAATACTTTCCATGGCTCACTCCCCTCAGTAGCTTTAGCTATCCACTTGACTGCAAGAGCTATACCTTGTGATCTAAGATCTTTGAGGCACAGTCCCCCCCAAGACCTATCCCTGGAGCACCATTCCCAGGAGACTGTGTGCATCCTCTTATTACCCCCGCCGTCAAACCATAGAAAATATCCGATAACCTTCCGGATAGAGTTAAACTGATGTTGGTTGAAGAGCCACATAGAAGAGAAATAGATAGGGTAGGAGGAAAGAATCTTCTGATAGACTTGAAACCTACCAGGAAATGATAGGAGGTTGTTATCCCATTTGGTGAGCTTTTTGTTAATCTTTTTACTGATCCATTCCCACATCTGATTGAGATTAGGAGAGACAGCAAAGGGGATCCCTAAATATATGACTACATGGTTAGGACCTCCCCACTGAAATTCATAGCCACCCCACCAATCAGAAGGGTCATGTTCCCAACCTAGCATAATAGATTTGGGTAGAGAGACTTTGTTTCCTGAGGCTTTGCAGAATATGTCCAGTTTGGTCATCAGAAAACTCATATTATCTCCATCAAGGTGTAGGAGAATGGAAGTGTCATCAACAAATTGGATGTTAGAGACTTCTTGATTATTGGGGAGAAGGATGCCTTTCACCCTTGGGGAGAGGGAGTCATCTCTTAGGAGGTAGTGGAGAGAGTCTGTAGTAATGACAAACAATGAGGGGACAAGGGGGCACCCTTGCCTGATAGATCTAGAGAGACCAAAGAAATCAAACCTCACTCCATTCACTTCTACTGCAGCCATAGCACCATATAGGAGCACTGAGACCATCCTACAATAGTAGGGAGGAAAACCTAAAGCTTCCATCATCATCATGATAAACTTCCATTCTATCTTGTCATAGGCTTTCTCATAATCAATGAGGAGCATGACACACTTTTGATCTGACACCTTTTCCCATTCTAGAGCCTCCCAGCATGTAATAAGATTTTCAAGGATGTATCTCCCCTTGACAAAACCAATTTGGGTGAAGTTAATAACCGAGGGAAGGAGGCTCTCAATTCTCAAAGCCAAGGTTTTGGCTAGAATCTTGTAGACAACATTGAGGAGGGTAATAGGCCTCCATTTTTTAATCAGCAGCCTATCTCCATCCTTTGGTATAAGCTTGATGAGTCCCCCATTCAGGGTGGGGCCAAGAGTGCCTGCTTCAATAGCTTCATTGTAAACTCTGAGAAGCTTAGGGCCAATCCAATCTAAGTTAGCCTTGTAGAATTCTATAGGAAGTCCGTCAGGCCCAGGTGCTTTATCATTGGCCATCTTCCTGATGGAGATACAGATTTCCTCCACAGAAATATCCTTGTTCAACTTGTCTGCCTCCATTTCCCCTACCCTCTTAGGGATGAGGCCTTTGATCTTTACCCTAGAAGACTCCCTGGATATGATAGAGTCTTCTGATGTAAACAATTCTCTATAAAATCTGGAGAAAGTATTGACAATCTCTTGCTGCGAGGTAATGACAGTATCCTGATCTCTAATGCATGTAATTTTATCCCTGGCCTCTTTCTTCTTTAAAGAATGAAAGAAAAATTTAGAACCTTTATCTCCTAGATTAATATAGTTGATTCTGGCTCTTATTTGTGCTCCTCTAGTTTTGGCCAATTGTAATCTCTTGAGGGAGTCTCTACAGGTAATTACATTGTTGAGCAACTCTGTGGAAGAGGGGGATTCTTGTATCTGGGCCTCAGCCTCTTGAAGAGACTCATCAAGCTTGTACTATTTAAATCTAGAGTCTTTGGCTCTCATAGTCCCAACTGCTTTGAGCATATTCTACCAAGAAACTCTGGTTTGGGTCCATCTGTCAATATCAGTGTCATACTGAGCTACATGTTCATTGTACCATGCTATATAGAAGCTTGTACCTCCTCATCTCCCAAGAGAGATGTATTAAGGGAAAGTCCTTGCTTCCTAGGAGTTTCAGAGCCTTGATCCTTAATAATCTGAATAGAAGTAAAAATAGGGTGGTGATTAGACAGGGTGAAGGGAAACACTTTCACACAATTATCATCAGGCGGGGGGTGGGGGGACAACTAAAGTGGTTCTTATTGAGGTAGAATCTATCCAACCTTGAGTAGATTATCTTATCCCCTCTCTGAGAGTTTGACCAGGTATACCAGATTCCTTTAGACTCCCCTTTATTGCCAGCCAGTGGATCAAATAAGCTAAGTTTTTTGATCATCCTGGTCCAGAAGAGTGGCTCATTACCTTTCCACTCAAATCTTAGCCCACCCAACTTGTCTTGAGTTCTCTCCACCATGTTAAAGTATTGTGCAAGGATCCATGGAATAGAACCCAAATCTGCTATCCACCTCCACAACTCAATTCTTCCATTGTGATCATTGGCGGCATAAACAGAGCACACCCCAAATTCTGTCCCATCTAACTTAAATTTGATCCAGACTGCCTTGTTGCAGGGAGATATTCCCCAATCCTAGACAACATTCTTCCAGTTGGGGCCTACCAGAATGGAGACCCCTCCCCTGCCTCCAGGGTGTTTGGAAGAGAAAGCATTAGCATCCTTCCAAATACACTTGAGGGCAATGTGTAGCTCAAATCCTGTTGCCTTCACTTCTTGGAGCATGAGAATGTCCAAGTTTTTATGGGAGTTAAGAAGACTCTTAACCACATATTTCCTGTCAAAGGCCTCTTACCCTCTGACATTTCAAAAAGCACATTTGATATTCATGACATAATCTCACTTATCAGTATCCATGGGTTTCCTAAATCCTTTGAAGCATTTAGGGATATCCACTCTAGGGGTTTTAGACATTTTCGGGTTCCCATTGGAGAGGGGAGGTATACCCCTCTTCTTCTTAATAATGATGTCATCACCAGATTTTGAAAAACTAATGCTCAAATTATCCATCTTGTTACCCTTAGAGGTGTCAGCAGTAAATACATAAGACTCATCCTTAGCAATGCCTTGTGGATCATCACCAATCTTGTCAATCTCTCCTTCCTCAAGCTCGAGCTCCTTACTCTGAGTTGGGTCCACCTTTGTCTTCCCTATAGGGAGGGTAGAATCCTCCTCTGGCCTTCTCACTTTAGCTACATAGATCCATCGATCAGGTGGGGGTGGAAGGGGAGGGGGCGCAGGGATAAAAACAACCGAGAATGCATTAAGTTTATCATTAATATTTGTGGCGGTGGGAGGGGTGGCCCCTCCCATTCCATCACCCTAATCAGGATTCAAGCCTCCTCTAATGGGGATGAAGGCACAGAAAGGTCTTGAGGATATCCTATCCTTCTCATAGGAAAAGCAAAGGATGCATCTAGCTTAGAGGAAGACCCTGACCTTGGGGAATAATAGAGTACACTTTCCATTTAGGTTGTACAAAGCCTTTATTCTTCAACGCCCTGTCTCTAATTTTGTCAATGGTGAGTTGTTGGTCATTTTTGGTTCTATGTTTTCATTTCTGTTTCGAACCATTTAACCCAAAATCTGGCGTTTCAATATTGGGAAGATCTTCAAGGGGTTCCGAGATCACAGAGTCCATCTGGAGAGGTTCGGGTCATGTATCAAATTGCCCTTTTAGTTTATCCAAGTTAGCACTGAGGGATGCCGAATCCTACTTTCATTCTGGGGGGTGAAATGTGGACCAGTGGGGAGGATTAGGGTTAACACTAGGCATAGAGGCTGTCAAATCCGTTGCGGGGTTACTCTTAAGTTCAAGGTTAGGTTTAGGAGGCGCTTTAGAATGCACAAGATTCATCTTTTTTATAATAGGGTTGTCTTGTTTCTTGCGTCCTTCTTTCCTACATATAAAACAACCATTCAATCCACCAAGGAAGGTGATCGGGCAACAGATTGGGGAAGAATCTAGGTCGAACTGTAGGGTTTCAGGGATCTCCACCCTAGGCTTGAAAGACATGAGGACTCAAACATCCGTGTTAGGGATAATAACATTGGATTGGTCAATCCTAAGCACTTTTCCAATCGGCTCTAGAGCAAGACGAAGAAGGTTCAAAAGGAACGAAGGGAGGTTGCCAATGATCAACCACCTAGGGCAAACAATGCTAGAACTTCATCCTGGGAGGCATCGAGTGACCAGGGAATGGCCCTAAACTCGCAAGGACCAACTCTCCAGAATTTCTTATCAACTATGGATTTCTGTGATTTAAGGTCGCAGAGAAACAAGATAATTAAACCCTTCTGAAGCATACGACAATAGGAAAAATGATAACCTATCTTCTGACCCCAAGTCTTCTGAAACCAATCATTAAGAAAATTTCTGGAAGGAATTTTGGTAACATTTAAAGAAACAAAAAACATAGCACATTCCTTAAGCCTAGACTTCTCCTGATCAATAGCAACACTCATTTGAAGATTCATCTTAGTAATCAACTTGGGAGGAACAATAACCTTACCTCCATCTCCTGCACCGACGACATCTTCCTGGGCTCCACTTGTGATAAAGGCGGCTCCTTCTGGAAATCTGTGCTCATTTTGGACGGCCTGCTTGAAGGATTTCGCCTTGGTGGGGAGGGCTGCTTGTCTCCATCATTGAAATGTTGAACGTTGTCTCTTGAATCACTAAGCGAGGCCGGGTACCATGAACAAGAATGCATGATGAGGCTTCTAATGGTGTGGGAATGGTTTGAATGAACAACTCTCACAAGTGTATTGACGATTGGAGCCAAGTTGGGAGTTAATGCTCTGGCGAAGTAGATGCCATTAATGACATGCTTCCGAGTCCTGTGGGAAGTCAAATCAAGTGGGTCTATGGGTACTAGGGTTAGGAGGAGGCTGCATCGAGTTGCAGAGCCATTTTTTTTCTTGATATTGTCGTACTTGATCTTATTATTATATACAAATAAATTATTATTATGTGTGTGTGTTTGTAAAAATAAATAAATAAATAAATATATAATATGTATATGTGTTTGTAAAAATGTGTGTGTTTGTAAAAATAAATAAACTATTATACAATAAAAATAAGTAAATAGGGGTGGGGAGAGCAGTTGCTGTAACATACTGAACGCGGTCTAATTTAAGCAATAAATAAAGTCATAATTTCTTGCTTTTAATTATTTGTTCTACTTTTGAATTGTTTTTTAAGATAATTAAATTCGTAAGGCATATGCAATAGGGGTGGCAACATGAGGTAAAGGCTTAGGGTTCAATGGTGGCCACACTAGAGGTGTTATGAAGGTCAAGATTGGTGCTTGGACTAGAGAACAAATAATTCAGTATAGCGACCACCAAGTAGTGCGTGGAATGATCAACAAGGGGAACTGATAGTTCCAAGTCAGATGACAAGAAATCCATGACTGGCTCAAAAATGCAAGGACTAGGTGAGGTTTTTCAAAAAATTACTCTTGGCTCGGTGATGTCTCCAAAATCCTAGAAGACAAAGTTTGGTGCCCAAAAGGTCAACCTAGCACCTCCAAATGACCCAAGGATCAGCCGGAGATGACCAAAGGTCGAGTGGTCACAGTCCATGTTGACTCTCTCAAATGGCGTGAATTAGTGAATATGTTGAAGGAGAAAATATTTTCATGAAGTGGGGTGGAGAATGGATGACCTTCTCCATGGTTTTCAAATGGTGTGATAAACAATGGGGTAAGAACTTCGGGTTCAAACCTTAGCAAATGACTTTTATTTGGTTATCTATGAAAGTGGTAGAGAAAAATTGTGGATCTTAAATAATGGGTTGTGTATCATAGGTGACATAGGCTTCTACATCAAGGAGTGGTCTCCAAATGTTAATCCCTTGCAATCCTCCATTGAGGAAAACTCGATCTAGTTTGGCCTTTAGAATCTTCTCTGAGAGATTTTGGAGTTAGAAACCCTCAAGCTTATTGGAAATAAACTCAAGAGGTTATTAAAGCTAATGAAGTGATTTAGAAGAAAGATTATAATATGTACAAAGACATTTGTATCTCTTGGAAACCCCATCCCTCATTAATTCACGCTATAGAAATTTGATCGAATGAAGGTGTCTGGTGGCAAGAGATTGAAGGAGAAGAGATTATAGAGCACTGCAAGATGTAACACCCCAAAATTGGCACCTAATAATTCAATCAATTTTGGTGCATTTTCTCATCTTCAAAGTCCTATTGTACTAGGCAAATTATTCTCCTAATTGACTTTAATTGACTGAGTTTCAAATGCAGAAAACCCAAATTTGCATAAATCTGACATTACA
>MU224422.1:2617609-2655587 GCA_018584345.1 Thuja plicata
AAGGTTATTTAATTATTGGGTGAATTATCCTCAAAAAGGAATTCCATAATTCCATGTGAAAGGACACTTATGTGGCAATAATTCACTCTTTTATTTAAATAATCTTTGCTTATTTGTCTCAAATGGATAATGAAGAGACAACTATTTCTTTCAAGAAACTCTTCATCCTCTTTCCATGGTTTTCTATAAATTGGACTTCTTTTCTTCATTAGAGAAAGGACTTTTTGGAGAGCATCAATACTATAGGCAATTTACATTTGATTTTCATGTTTTTAAGCTCATTTTCATAATTAGGCTAAGATTTCAATTGGAATTAAAGACATATGCTTTCATTTAATATTCATTTCTATATCTAGTATTTCAATTTGATGTTCTCAAGCTTTCATAGATTACAAGCAATTCAATTCTAGTTTAAGAGAAAATTCTTTTCATAGATTACAAGCTTTTCATTTCTAGACTAAGAGTATTTGCTTTTTTTTTCTAGTTTAATTGCATTTTTACTTCCATAGAGTAGTTGTAACTCATTCTTAGATTAGTGCAATTCAATTTCTTAGTTTAAATTGCATCTCTTTTCATAGACTAGTTGCAGATTTCTCATAGAATAATGGCAATTCTCCTCTTCTTGCATTCTTAAATCCTCCATGTTAGCAATGGTCAGGTTGTTGGCTCTCATTCTGAGGGTAAAAGTCAACATCCACATCTAATTAGGAGGCAACAGGGTGCTTCAATCGTATTTGTAGAACAAACAATTCATTTTTGTCTTTGTGAATTAAGCGATTGTGTAAGGACTATGTTGTGTTTGTGTTGAATTCAGAGGTCCACATTCAGCATACAACACAAGAAGGTTAAGGAAATGGGTCACTCAAATGCAAAAATGCATTAAGGATAAAAAGGTAAGATTTTAGAACAATAACTTTTAATAAATAAGTTGAATATATTAATTGATGAGGAAGAGAATTGAAGGAGAAAGGTGGATGCCTAGTGTCAAGAGGACAAATACTTTGGGTTGTTATTGCTAAAAGGGAGTGATTTGTCTATAGAAAACCTAGTGACTCATTTGGAGGTTCATGGGGTAGCTTCAACTCTTGTAATGGTTGAAAATTTGGCAATAATACCCGATAAAGAAGAAATTTCAAGTAAAAATAATGAGCCAACCAATCCTGAATAAAACCAGAATGTAGAAGGGAACCCAAGAAGTTTAAAGAAAACCACAACGTAGGATGTGGTTTTGTCTTTGGAGTTATTTGTGGACATCCTCATAAATCCTTTGGTAGAGGTGAGAGTGAAAGAGCCAACATATGCGAAGAATGTGACTCTTGACTCCTAGGAGGAGAACACCCTTTTTCCAATAATGCCTTTCGTGGTGTCAAATTATTTGATGTGAGAAATGGAGATGCATTGCTGGTCTTTAGACAAGGACCATGGATCACTTCTTGAAGGGGAACTTTTCCCCCTTCTTTTATAGACATTCTTGTATCTCCAACCAAAACGTTAGTTGAAAGATATGAGCATTTGGAGGGTGAATCAAGAGATGGTGCATATTCTTTGTCATCAGGAGAGGACATCCTTGGTCAAGAGGATGCTGAAGGGAATCTTGAGAAAAGAATGAGTAGCCAACCCAAAGCCAAGACAAGGAAATTCACATTGGGAGAAAATAACTACAAAGTTTGTAAGTAAAATTTAGTACATCTAGAAATTGTTGGTAATGTAAAGGGATAAAGGAAATTGAGGAATGTGAAGGAATTATTCCTTCCCATATAGAAATGAAAACTATTCCATGGAATGTTATGGGCTGAAATGCCCCTGAAAAGAGATGTTTGATCAAGGGATGTCTTAATCAAACGACATCTGATGTCCTATTAATTTAGAAATCAAAACACAATCTTGAAGAAGGTTAAATGATTCTCTTGTATTGGAAAATTCAGAATGGATCTTTTTGGAGGTAACACGAGCCTTGGGTGGTTTGGGAATGTTATGGAACCCTTGAATGATTAAAGTGGATTTCGTGTCTTAAGGAAAACATTGGCAAAGGGAAAATCCATGACCCATTACCATGCAAGGTGAGTTCCTTTTGTTGAATGTATATGGACCTATTGCTACTAAGGAAAATAAACTAGTTTTGAATATTATATATATGCTTCTATGGAGAAATGAGTAGGAGGTTTTCATCATTGGTGGTGATTTCAATGCTACCCTATCTAACTAGTAAACAAGAAAGGGAGTAAAGGTTCTTTGGGAATGATTCAAAAAATATTCTAGGAATTTGTTACATGTAATGGACTTTGGGAAGTTAAAGCCTCTAATGGTTCCTTTACATGGACAAATTAGAGACAAGGGTTTTCAATATATTGCAAAAAATTTGGATCAATTCTTTATGGCACGTGATTAGGTGTCACTTCCTCTAGTTTTTGAAGCCCATATACTCCCCTTCACAAGATCAAACCGCTTTTCAATTTATTTTTTGTTACAAAGATAATTTGTACCTCTAAGAGTTGGTATGAGGTGATTGATTGTATTTTTGGGCTTAAATTTTGGGGACTTTGTCAGCCGCGATTTAATAAAGGAGTCAACTATTATTTTGGAATGTAATCCAAGTTTTGTAGATTGCCTAAAATGACTATAAATTAGTGGATAAGTAATGTGAAAAATATCATATTGAAATTTTCTCTTTGTTGGATAATAGAAACAAGTGGACGATTGTTTCTCTGGTCTATGTAGCCCACATTGGGTGAAGCACATTAAATCTCTATGTTATTATGTTTTGTTATTTTTACTCTCTTATTTTACATTATCTTCTAATGTTGTTTATTATTCTAGTCTGCCTTAAAATCATAACACTAAAATGTCCTTTCAAGCTCAAAAAAATGTGGTTTGTGAGGAAGGATTCTAAGAGTTGATATTAGGGTGGTGGTCAAATGCTTTGCAATGAGAAGGTAGGAAAGATTTTGTTTTATTCAAAACACTTCAATTCATAAAATCCAACCTTAAAGAATGGGACATAATCCATTTTAAAGATATTTTATAGAGAAGGAAATCTTAGACCAATAGTTGGAAGCCCTCAATAATAAGGTAAGTAGGGATGGTATGGAGGAGGTATATTATCTTTCTGCAAAGGCCCTTCACTCATATTATTCTAAAATCCTTGAGGGGGAAGAGATATATTGGAGGGAAAAATCTAGAGAAAATTAGTTGATGGAGGGTGACTGCAACACAATTCTTTTTCACAATTTGGTTAAAGTGAGAAGATCAATCAATAAAACCACATCCATAAAAATGAGCATTGGATCTAGGATATATAAAAAATTAATAAGGAGGTGGTCTCATACTTCATGACACTATTAACAATGGAAGAGAATGGCTCTTTGGTTAAGAATGAAGAAATTCTTAATGTTATTCCAACTATGAATTTAGAGAACCATAATAAGCTGCTTGAAGAACTGGTGTCTTTGAAGTAATTTAAAAAAGAGCTCTCTTCTCCATGGAAGGGAACAAAGCTCTCGGGCAAGACAGTTTTTTGGTAATCTTTTTTCTAAAATTTTGGGACCTCTTGAAAGAGACTATGGGCAGTTGTAGAGGAATCTAGAAGGGAAAACTACATTTTGAAGGACTTCAATAACACTATTATTGCTTTAATCCCCAAAAAATGGAAACTCAATATTTTTTATGATTACAAACCCATTTCTTTGTTTAATACAATAGATAAGGCTATCACAAAATTTGCTTGTACCATACCTAAAAATGTTTTGAGGAACAAAATGAGTTTTCCCCAAATAGGTCAATAGTATAAGGTATCATAGTAGCTCATTAATCCATTCATACCATTAGAACTAGCAAGACTCAAAAAATGTTTGTGAAGCTAGTCATTCAAAATGCATATGATAGAGTTGATTGATCCTTCTTGTTAAAAGTTTTGGAACAATTTGGTTTTCATTCAAAATGGATTTCCTGGATACAAAGTTTCATATGTTCTCCCCATTTTTCCATCTTGGTTAATGAGAGCCCTCAAGGGTTGTTCATGGCCTCAAGAGGCATTAGAAAAGGAGATTTGATTTTTCCTTTCCTTTTTATCATCATGGTAGAGGTTTTGTGAAGACTTATATCCAAAAAGAGAAACTCAAGAGTTTGAAAAGGGATTAAAGTTTCATGAGGGGTGTACACTATTTCACATGTTCATTTTTCTAATGATATTTTACTAATGGGAAAAGCTTCCCTTCGAGAAGTGAGAGGTTATGAAGGTAATACTCGAGGGTTACAATGATATGACTAGACTATTATCTAAAACAAATATAAATATTTTTATTTAATAATCAGTACTCTAAAAGGGAGATTTCAGGGATCCTTAACATCAAATCAGGCTTACTTCCAAGGAAATTCTTGGGTATCCCATTGTTTTCCGGATCTTTTAAGCCAAACTTGTTGAATGGATTGGTGGATATTTCCTTTGGGAAGCTGGAGGAATATAAGAGTATGTGGCTTACCTCAGGAGGTAGAAATCTCATGCTTAAATCAGTAATATCAGTGATACCAATTGTCTCTATGATGTGCAAGAAAATCCCCTCTTAAGTGATCTGTATAATTGAGAAAAAGATGTACAATTTTTTTTGGAATGGCAGTTGGGACCAAGATAAGATTCCACTTCTATCATTGGATAAAATTTTCAAACAAAAAATATAGGGGGTGTTGGTTTTCGAGATTGGAGAATTATGAATGAAGCTATGTGTGAAAATTTGATTTGGAATATGTACAAAAACCCAACCAAAAATAGGATAAAAAATTTGAAAGCAAAATACTTGGATAGTGATGAAAATTCAGCATATACTAACTATTAAAGATACCCAAAAGGATTGGCCCTTTGGAACTTCTTGTTTTCATATAGACCAATGATCACATAGCCTATTTCTTGAATGCTTAGAAATGGGAGATCGAAATTTTTTTGGGATGCTCTGTGGGATGGATAGGAAATCATAGGACAAGGGGACAACTTCAACAACTTGAAAAAGTCATATTATAAATTTTGGGAGAAAGAATTGAATATTTTTTGGAGCTCTCTATTGTATATGGTAGGAAAAAATAGAAATGGAAATCAGTTGATGAACAAAACTTGGATGAAAGTAATGTGAAAGTGATGAGAGGTATTCTATCTTTTTGAAAAGGTAGAAATATCAGGTAATCCAAATGAAATTATTCTATGCAGCTCCCAACATGGTGACTATTTAGTTAAAATAGGTTACAAAATACTCAAACTAGATCTCACCAACAAGGAATGACCTTTCAAACTTTGGTGTAATAAGCATTGTATGCCTAAAGTCAAGTTATCTTCGTGGCTGACACTATAGGATATGATACTCACAAGGGAAATATTGAATAAGATTGGATTTTTAGGCTCATTCTAATATGTATTATGTAATCAAAATGAGGAGACCTTTGATCATTTATTGTTGCAGTGTGAGTTTACACAAGATTGTTGGAGATTTGTAACAAGGCGACTTGGATGGAAATGTCCTTTGCTAGGGACACTCTTAGAACTATTCCAAAGTTGGTTCAAGACTTAGAAGATCTATAATTTCTCTAGTATATTACAATTATGCCATTTTCAGTGATATGGAAAGTTTGGAAAAAGAGAACTTATTTGATATTTTAGAAAACTTAGAGAATTTACAAAGTATGCTAATGTAGATGAGGAGATCTATGTCAAAAATGGTAAGCACAATGGCTTCTCAAACTAATCCAAATAAAGTTCCTTTTAATTTAGGGAACAAAGTAATGCGATCCAAATGGAATCTTATTAAATATCAACCTATTAATGGGTCTTCCTATGCAGATCCAAGAAAACATGCAACTCTGAAGGATGCTTGGGAAAGTCCAGAGCCAGGGTGGATAAAATTGAATTTCAATGGAGTCTCGAAGGGGAACCTAAGCCCCTCTATAGTAGGGTATGTAGAAATTTATTGAAAAGGAAATCTTATTGCATTGGGTGTAAAATGTCTAACTAATTGAACCAATAATGAAATAGAGGTTAAAGATTCTCTAAATGTGATCTACTTGGCCAAAAAAATGTTAGTTTACCAAATCCATTTGGAAGAGGACTTGCTAGTAGTAGTCAATGCTATAATTAGAGGTGAAACAATTAGACAACATTTGAATAACAACACTAAAAATATGAAAATTTTCCTAGACACCTTTGACGATTTCAAAAGTGTCTCATGGGAAGAGGGGCAAAAATAGGTTGAAAAATGCCCTTTCAAACACTTCCTTGTCATTATTGTTGAATCAAATGGGGGATATTTTTGAGGATTTTTGGGATTTTGAGAGTGAGGATTTAGTTCCTCTGTACATCGCCAAAGGATGTGATATTGAAGTAATGTGATGAAGGTAGTACGTGACAGGTGAGTTTGGCATTTTTATAAGCCATTGAAACAAAAAATTATTTGTAGTATTTTTTTTCTTGTTTGAGCATGAAGAGGTAAGGTTTGTAGAGCAAACAAATCTATGGAATAACTTTTTTATTTGATTACTATATCATTCTAAAAATTTAGCATCCAAATTGGATGCTCAATTAGGCCCCATTTTGGTGATTTTGAGACTTCATGTTTGTTATGTTTGATTCAACTACTTATCTCCCCGTAATCTAGCATCTCCCTTATCTTCTTGATTTCCCATTTGAATTATGGTGGTTTTTCCTAGGTACACAATGCCCATGGCTTTATGTTCCTAGGAATAAAACTCCCAGAGAATTTTTTTCCCTGGGGATTGGGCCCAAATTTGAACCAGGGCCTTGTTGTAGAGTTTTAGTGGGAAATTAGGTCCCATGGTTGGTGCGACTTAATTTTGAATCTCTAAATGTGTGATGAGGTATATAAACACCCTATCTCTCCTCATTTTTGCATCCATGATTTGACATATACACTCAAGAATTTAAAAATCAAGTGAATTCAAGATTTGAAGGCTAACATCTAAGATTTAGAATATCTCCAAGCATCCAAGGCATTTTGAATGCAATATTATCCATGGTAGAAAGATTATCTCCTATGATGACCAAGTAGAGGAATTTCTCAAGCAAGAAATAATATCCTTTGTCCATCTATATGCATTCTTCCTTCATAACAAGTGTTTAATCAAGCATAACAACATTGAAGATATAGGAGTGACATCCATAGATCAATGCATTTGTAAAGGCATCCTTGATTCCTTTCTACATTTCAAGGCCAACAACTACATATTCATGAATATGTGCGATCTTAATAACCATTCATGAAGGTATTTACAAGGTAGATATAATATCCATCTTTACATTTACTTTCCTTTATGAAATTTTATTTCATTTTCAAGGTTGATTCCTAAACAAGGTTTTGACCAAGGAAAAATCCTTTCCACAACCTATTCCCTATTTTTTTTGTGTAGGTATTGGTGGTTCAACTATTATGAATTGATTTAGAAAGTTTGGGATCTACAGGATTGACTGTCAAAGTTTCAGGCAAAATCCCTAGGAAAAAAAATAACCCAAAATTTTTGTTCCCATGAACAAAATGCCAAAGAAATTTTGTCCCTGGAAAATCCAGCTTATATTTAATCCATAGGTCAATACAATTTTTTATATTTCTGTTTCAAGTCACTATAGCTTCTTGCCAATTTTTTTGTCAGTTTGTCTTTACCAAAATTGCTCATATTTTCATATTTTCTTATTTAGTCATTTATCTTGTATCACTAGGTCATTTTATGCATTTAATTCTTAATCATAGTAAAAAAGGAAAATATTTTTCCCAATTAGGACTTGATTCTAATCTTGAGCCTTGTGGGGCATCTTCCTTTTGATTTGTACACTAAGAAAATGTGGGTAATCCATAGCAAAACCCATAACATATTTTATTTGCGTACATTTTTGGTGAACCCGACGCATGCTATTTCCATTCTAATTTTTGTGTTAGATCCCCTTTATGTACATTGAATCCTCACTTTCCATTCCATGTGCTGTTCATTAGATGTCATGTTCAATTATGCATAATTCAATTTATGTTGCATAAATTTAATGAGTGTTTTTCATATCTCTTTCAAATTTCATACTTGCAATTTAGATCTATCTTTTCTTTCTTCTCTTGTGCATGAGTGTTATAACATTGAGTCCTACCTATAGTACTCTGATTAGGATAAGTTGTAGACTTATGGGTTCCTTTGGTCCCGAGTCTTGTTTATTTCCTAAGCATATTGATGAGACACATATGTCTACTAATGAAATTCCTAATGTGGTTAAAAATCCTTCTTACCACTCTTCTCATGATGAAGATGAGTCTTTAAGAGTTCCTCCTACCCAAGTGCAAAAGATTTCCCATGACTTCAAAAAATTTGAGCAATGGTTAAGTCAAGAGAACTCTAAAATTAAAAATGTATCCTCAATAGAAGGTTTGAGGAAGTTTAATCACAATGATGAAAATTGTATCAACTTGTTACAAACTATTTCCCATCTTTTTTATAGTAATGTTAAACCTCTAAGGATTGTTCTCAAGATCTAGGTTTAACTCAACCCCCCACTAGTTTTAAAACTTCCCTTCCTATTCCTACTTCCTTACCTAGTTTTTCTACTTATGCTCCACTTCTCATGACTAAATCCATTTTAAATATCAATCCCACATATGTTAGTCTTGGAATAATTCCTGATCCATCCATGCCTACCTACAACAATGCCCCATTTTCATATTCTAATGTTTCTTCCATTTCCTATAATGGTCCCAACCTTTCACATGTGTCTCATATTGACCTCTCTATTGAATCCACTATCAATAGTCTTACTCAAACCATTTCATCCTTGCAATAATAATTGCCTTCTTGAATCAATCCAAATTCTAAATTCCTACATGTGACATTGCTAACCCTTTGTCCTTAGACATTATTCATGCTATTATTCCTCAATACATGGAAATACAACACTTGTAGACTTACAATTGTAAAGGTGATCCCTTGACCCATGCTAAGACCTTTCAAACATTGTGTAGTGAATTTTCTCATGATCATAAGCTCATGGCTAAACTCTTTCCCATAATCTTTCAAGATAAGGCCTTGCAACGATATTTTTCTTCACCCCCATATTACATTGATTCCTTGCAAAAACTTGCTAATGCTTTCATTCAACAATTTCAAAACAATATTGGTCCTAATATTTCTTTGACTGATTTAATGCATTGTAAACATGGTGTTAATGAAAAAGGGATTGATTTCATTGGTACATTTAATATTCTGCATGCTTATATTTCTTATCCTATGCCTAATATTGATATTCATTGTATTTTTATTGCTATTTTATAAAAAATACATTAGAGATAAGATACTGCTTTCTGAATTCTCCTCTTTTACTCAATAGTGTACACTGCTTCATAGTTATCAGCTTCAAGTGAGTCAATCTAAGAGAATCACTCCAATGGCCCCAATTGATAAGAGTGATGTTGTATCCTAGCCTTTTTAGAAGTTTAAAAAACCAAAAGGCTTCATCAAGATCAACAATTCATCAAACAATATTGATGTGCAAGTGGTAGCCGCATCCAAAGTTGTAGTTCCTTCATCATCTTATTTTAGACTTTCTCATAATTTTATAAATCTTTCTAAATCTTTGCATAATGTGATGTTGAATTTGATCAGTGCTAATTTTCTAACACTTTCTTCTATTAAGCCAAATTAACTTTCCAAACAATCCAACAAGAAATTTGATCCCAAATCATTTTTTTCAATACCAGCATCAACCTGGTCATAATACAAAAAAGTGATTCTGTTTGAAAACTATTGTTGAAGACCTCATTGAATCTAATGGTATATCTGTTGAGGTTTTTATTGATTAGGGAAACAAATCCTTTTCCCTTCCCAATCAAATATTGCAAATTTACACCCATCCTTTACCTTCCCATTCAACTAATACCATTGAATATATTCCTTCTTTTATCTACCTATGTTGTTGAATCTCCTACCATTGTGAGTTATGACACTGAGTGTACCAAAGGCAACAATGTTGCCAACCTTAATGATCAATATGAACCTAAATCAAACTTGAACTTGATCTTTGCATTACTTTTGATCTTAGGGAGACTATTAGGGAACCTAATTGTCCTCTTTACATAGTTGAGAAGATTAATATTATTCCCTCTCATGGAGTTCTTATAGATCCTTCTTGCATGATGAATACTATAACTAAAGAAATTTTTTACACTAGACAATGGTAGAAAAATTTCTATGAAAAATTTGATTTGATGATCAAAACATTTAATGGTTTCACTTATCCTACCCATGGTTCCATTACCTTTCCTATAAAAGTGGGTAAGAAAACCTTAGATGTCACCTTTGTTGTCATCCCAAATTCTGATCAGTTTCAAGATAGACTTGGTCTTCCTTGGCTCACCTCCATGAAATATATCATCTCTCCTATCCACAATTTTTAAAATTTCCCCATGACAGAGCAATCATCACGATTAACCATAGTATCTATCAACATTTAGTCACTTAAGGGAACTTTGACCTTGAACTTTTTGGCCTTCCATGTCTCAAATAGGCTAACCTTGTAAAGATAACTATTTCTAATCCTATGAAAAATTGAAAATTAAGAAGATTTGTGAGCTTAACATTTCCTCTCCTATAATTCCATCTCCTTTCGCTAGACTTAGAATTATTCCTATACGTGCCACACCTCCCATTTATGGTTCAGTTCCACCTCCTACATCCTATAAACATTTTTCAACTTCTATCTCTCAACCTAGTGTGGTTCCTTACGTTCTCACTCATAAAGAAGATAAGGACCCAATGTTGGTTGATCCTATATCACCTCAAATATCAAACAAAACCAAACATAATTGTTTCACTCATGATCTTCATTGTAAACAATGTGCTAAATCCCATGAGTGTGCTTCCCAAAACCTTTCCTCCCCTAAGACACCTATTGATGCTTTGATTCCCTTTGACCAACCTATGCATAGCCCAAGGGACAAAGTTAATCTTAAAAATATGAAATTGAAAAAAAATGATGATTTTATTTAGATTATAGATCCTTTTGATTAATTTGGATGTGAAAGGTACTCTTGATGAAGATTTCAATATTTCTAATGTAAATTATGTTCATGCTAGTGATTCTGATGATATGCATGAGTTTATTGATATTTATCATGATTTACCATTTAAATTTGCAAAATAATTATCTCTTTATCCTAGTGACAAACAAAGTGAATCATCCTTAGAGCATGGTCCTTGTTTGGAATTGTTTGTTGTGCCATCTACCATGATTGATGTTGCTCCTATTGCATGTTTCCCACCTTACCTAAACTATAAAGAACAAGATGGGTGGATAGGTGATATTCTTGATTAGATCCTCTTGTATGGTGGTTTCATTTTCATTTTTCTATTTTAATGTTCTTCCCCTATGATGTGTTTCATGTTATATGTTTTTTTTTTCAAATTTCTTTAAATGACCCTTGTTGCTCTGTTGGCAGAAGGTGATAAAGAATTCAACCTGTTGTGTCATTCTTATATTTTTATCTTCTTTATTCTATATTTTGTATACATGTTATGTTGTACATGTTCTATTGTTCATAAATGTGTCTTTGTGTTGTCTGATTGGGGATGGTGCAACGTGGTAGCAACCATTCTTTTTGGTCTTCGTAATTTTGACCCAAAAGACTCTGTTTTTGTATCTCTTGGGTGACCTTCTCCCATTGTGCTTATAGTTCTGATAAGTTTGGGGGATGATGATATTTCATTTTAATATAACTCTAATATACATGAGCTATCATATGATCATACCGACCCCAGAGTTAGTAGATCCCTTTTGTGCTCTCTTTTGTCATGTGTTCATTTCCCTTATTTTGTCCTTGATTGGAGGCATCTTATAGTGGAAATGTCTCACGTGGGTGCATGTATTCTCTGTTAAATTCATTTCTATTGTTAAGATGTTTGTAATTTCTATAACATTGGGGCATACACTCTGCTCCTTGTTTAACAATTTGCACACAAACAATTTGTTGTAGCTGCTGAAAACTATCTCTTAAAGCCATGTTTTTCACAATAACTTTCAAACACATTAGAAGTAAACTCTCCTCCTTTATCAAACCTTAATAATTTAATCCTTCTACCACATTCATTTTAAACTCTAGCCTTGAATATTTTAAAATTCTCAAATGCTTTTGATTTTTCTCTAAGAAATACAACCCAAGTTAATCTTGAATAGTCATTAATGAAAAATATAAAGTATCTCTCACCTTGAAAAATTCTTGTTTTGGTACGACCACAAATATCAGTGTGCACTAACTCTAGTAAACTAGTAGATGAATATTCATTTTTTCTGAATGATACCCTCCTCTATTTTCCTTCTTGAAATCATTCACAGATCACATTATTTGGTTTGCATAATCTAGATAAGTCTCTTACTGCACGTGATGAGATTATTCTTACCAAATTATCAAAGTTTATGTGACACATCCTTCGATGCCAAAGCCAACTTTCACCTATCTGAGATAGTAAAAACATCCTTTCAAAGAAGCTTCAATATGGTACATGTTTCTTCCCTTCCTTTTTCCAATTGCAATCACATCTCCAAATCTCTTTTGAAGCTCACATCCTTCATTCTTGAAAATAACATCATAACCATTTTCACACAATTTTCCAACACTCAATATATTGTGATATAAACCATTTAAATAGTAGAAATTTTCATTGTTATTCTTTCCATAAAAAGTAATATATCCTCTACCGACAATGTAAGAAGCCTTATCATCACCAAATCTAATAGGAGCACCATCATATTTATCAAGCGAAACAAACTTACTCTTATCTCCGGTCATATGACGAGAACAACCACTATCAATTAGCCATTCACTTTTCTTTATTCTAACATATAAATTAGTTTCAATATCATCATTAGCCTCAGCGAAGATGTTACAAATATCATTTTCCCATTTATTACCTTTTCATACCTTATTTAGCATTAAAAAAAACAATCTTCTATTTCTGACTAATCATATGAAATGCTAGCATCTTCATTCACATAATAAGCATTCTTATTGAACTTCATAAAATTCTATCTAGGACCCTTCTCTGGACATCTAGTAGCCAAATGAAATTTTTTACCTCATCTAAAATATTTCAGAGGTAACATAACTTTGTACTTGCCGGTACCTTTCTTTAGTCTTCTTGCAAAGTTCACTTATAATTCTTCTTCATCATCACCATTAGGATCTTCATCTGATTTAGTTGCCTTGAAAGTTGTCTATGATACGTTCTTCTCTCTCCAAAACTTCCTTAGCTCAAATGTGGCCAGGGTGTCAAAAAACCATTCTTTAGTAAACTTCTTTAGATCACACACCCCCTCAATCATCAAGATCTTATCACTACGTATGTCTGGTAATGTCATCAAGTTTTTTTCCATTAAATCCTTATTGGTAATAGTGCATCCTTTGTTATTGACTTCATTCACTACATTATCAACTCTGTAAAAAAATATTTTAATGTCTTCACCATCTTCCATTCCTAGATTCTCATAGTGTCTCTTAGTTGTAAGCTTCTTAGATATCTTAATCCTATCATTTCCTTCATAAATCTCTTTCAAATTTTCCCAAACTTCATAAGTTGTCTTCAAAGAAATAACCTCAGCCAATTCAAACTTTAATAAAGCACTAGTAATAACATACCTCACCTTTTCATTCTCCTCATACACCTCAATTTAATCCTACGTGTTAAAGACATTATGAGGAAACACATACTTTGTCTCCACACACTTCCAGGTATTGTAGCCAACCAAAACCAAGTAAACTTTCATACAATCTTTCCATGAAATGCAGTCTGATCTATCAAATGTGGGAATCATCAATTTATGTGCCATTAGATCTACGTCAAGTGGTTAATCCCTTCATCAAGGAACCAAGCTCTGATGCCAATGGTTGAACATGCTCAATAACTAAAGGGGGGGGGGTGAATAAATATTCCTACACTTTACAAAAAATATTTCTCTATCGCTAAAATAATAAAAACTAGTAGTAACAACTTCTAATCTATTGGTTAAGTACATTAAACATTCACATTAGATGTAAACATGAAAAGTACAAAAATACTGACACAAAGAACAAAAATATTTACGTGGAAACCAAAACTAGGAAAAAACCATAGAGAAGATATTTCTCATGAAATGAAACACCTTTTTGGGTGACACTAGTTAAGGTAACTTTTACAAAGGTTTGGTGTCGGTTGTGATCATTATAGGTAGGTTCACTGTCAACCGGGCTAACTACCCTTAAGTGTGAATATTCTCACTTCCAATACAAAGAGGCTCACTGCCAATGTATAAGAAAATATATTTAATCCACTACTAAGATCACTTTCAATAACACTCTGCCATACACATGAGCAATACAAAGATATCTTGAAACAAATTTGCAATGACTTCGCATACAAGCAACACATAAGCTACACAAACACTATAAATCCTTTCTCTTCTTATACTGCTTGATGCCATCATCTATTTCATCCAAAATAATTTGAAATAGGTTCATGTACCAAGACATCCCCACGATGGTAAGGAAATAGATGTGGACCACCTAAACCAATACAACTCACCTCACACATGGAAACACACAACACCATCTCCAAATCTATCAATTCCAACATACATGATGAACATGTTACACAATAATTGTTGGGACCAAAATGTAAAAAAAAAACACTCTAAATAGGATCAAACCCAAAAAAATGATCCACCATATATTACACATAACATAGAACCTGATGACATTAATTTTCCATTAGTATACAAACAACACTTTCGGTAAGCCTACACCGAAAGACATGAAAGAGAAAACTGAAGATCAGATTAAGAGATCACCAAAGATGACTAAGTACAGAGAGAATCGATGACACAAGTTAGTATGTAAACCAAAAAATAACAAAGAAGAAAGATAAAGTGGAACCCAACAAAAGAACCCAAAATGCAAGTTACAATGCAGACTGACAAGACAGATATAGTGCAACTGATAGACAAAACTAAAGGACAGTCAAAGCATGACTGACAAATAGAATGGAAAGTCAGTTGCAGCCCATAAAAAGTGGATCTGACTTCCACGTCAGATAAATCAAGTGTATTCTATTTATAGGATATTTAATTGTTTTAAATCCATTTCTTTAGGGATAAGAAGCATTAATGTAAGTGTTTTAATCAGTCTAACTGATTTAAAGCACATAGACTAGGAGATCTAGGTATAAGTTGTAAGCTTGATCTTAAAGTTAACATTGTTTTTATCAAAACTCGATGAAGTCAATCCATCTATAAATAGATGATGAAATCATTCATTAGAATGTGTGTGTGAGAAGGAAAAAGAGAGAGGAAAATAGAATGAGCACATCTATGGATTGAATTGAGAGTTTCAAGAACAAGAAAAGCAAAAGGAGGATTTGGTTAGCAGAACCAAGAACAGAGGAAACCAATAATTAGAGGTATTAATCAATCACAATTCGGTGATAATATTTTTTATGTAAACTAAATTAGATCTGTATCAGCAATAGGAGATTGCATTTACCAGGTCAATTTGTAATTTTCTATCATTCTAACAAGTGGAAAAAAGTGTAAAAATCCTTTCAAGGAAGATGGATTTAATAGTCTAACATCAAATCTCTTAACCGAGTGCACACTTAATAGTGTTTCTAAATTTCTTAACAGAGTATAATTTAACGGGTCTCCACTGATACTCCTAACAGGGTAGATCATCAGAAGTGATCAAATTGTAAGCCTTAACTGGCCCCTTCTAATCTGCAAATAGTGAAGTTTTGTGGGTGCCATCCCCACCACAGTTTTTACTTCCTAACAAGAGTTTTCTGCAATATCATATCTTGTGTTATGTGTCAATTACTTTCATGAATGTTTCTATGAATGATTCACATGGTTATTAATGTTATGAATTGATATAACTCACATCAAGATAGTTTAGATAAGATTGAATGGACATGCAATTGATTAAAAAGGTTAATTGATTAAAGGATACAAAAAGTTTTAGAGGTACTGATTCACCCCTCCCCTCTCAGTACATACTTCCCATTAATCCCAACAAGAACCAGCACCAAAAAATGGATAAGGATGAATATCTAAAGTACATATTTTGGTGAACACTTCTACTGAGACATACATACTATCAAAACAATTATCAATACCACCAAGACTATCAATATATATCAACTGATACAACCAAAACATGAAAGTGCATAGGATATGTTAACATCAATGAAAACCATTAATGACAACATGAATATCATCCACTTCATATTCTAAAAATCTCCCCCTTTTTCTTTGACGACAACATTCATCAATAATAAAACAAACAACACAAAAATGATATTAGAATCAAAGTTTAATGTTCTCCAAACTTCTCTAACTTTCTCCCCCTTTGATAATGATGACAAAGGATTAGGAAAAAATCCCCCTTAGAAACATAATCTTCTCCCTCTGAGAGGAAGCCTCTAGGAATTGATCCAGAAAAGAATAATCTTGCAAATCATTGGACCAATGCACACACCGGTGCATTTAGTAAACACTAAGTAGGGGAAGAATGTCCAACCTCCCCCTCAGATACTCAAAAGTATCCTTCCAAAAATGTTTTGTGAATATATATTATATTAGATCCTCTGTAAGTACATACTCAAGATTCTCTTCACCATCCAACACCTTCTCTCTCATAAAATGATACCTAATAGATATATGCTTTGTTCTGCAATATTGTACTAGAATCTTGGACATACTTATAGCACTGGTATTGTAACACATGATCAAAATTATCTCTTTAAAGGAAAAACCTATATCCTTTAAAGTTTATTTCATCCATAATACCTGAGTACAACATGAGGATGTTGTAATATGTTCTGATTCATCAGTTGATAAAGTTACAAAATCTTTCTTCTTGTTTGACCAAGCAACTAACTGGGAGCCAAGAAAGTAACCTCCACCACTGGTACTCCTTTGGTTATCCAAAAATTATTCCTAATACTTATTGATATAAGTTGTTATCAATAAATATGGACCTTTTGGATACCACAAACTAAACTTTTTTGTCCCTTTCAAATATCTGAAAATTATTTTCACTGCCATAAAATGTGATTCTTTTGATTTTTGCTAAAATATGGCTACCAAACATACTACATACATAGTATCTAATATAGTAGAAATCAGGTACAAAAATCCCACGATCATTGATATGTATTTACTTACATCTTCCTTCAGTGACTCATCCTCCCTATTTAACTTATATCTGGAAACAATTGGAGTGCATACCAGTTTGGATTTCTCCAAGCCAAACTTCTTCATTCTACATAATTCTTTTGGTTCTTCTTCTGATCTAAAACCTTCTGGTTTCTCAATGAAAACATCTTCCTTTAGTTCTCCATTCAAAAATGGTGACTTCACATCTGTGTAATAAAATTATAAATCTTTATGTTCTGCAAAAGCCAAAAATATTTGAATTAACTCCATCTGAGAAACATGATCCCAAGCCTCCTCAAATTCAATTCCTTCAATCTGAGTATAACCCTTGCATACTAACCTTTATTTGTTCCTTATTACCTTACCATTTTTATCCAACTTTTTTTGATACACCCATTTAGTTCTGATCACATTCTTATTTGTCGATCTAGGCACAAGTTCCTAGGTCTGATTCTTCTCAATCTGATCAAGCTCTTCCTTCATTGCATTTACCTAATTCAGATCATTGTACGCTTCTACAAATTCAAGTTTAATGTTCAAAAGTAGGCACAACAAATCATGATCTTGTGTTTCTCTAATTTTGGTAGTAAATCCTCTATTCTTACCACCAATAATCTGATTCTCAGAATGATCTCTCTATAGATACCTTGATTTCTTAGTTTTAAATGTCGGTATTGGTTGAGTCTCCTCTTCTTATTTCTTACTATCCTTTCCTCTATCCTCTATATCAGATTCATAATCAATATGTCTATTAGGAACCTTCTAAAAATATTCATCAACCTTCACATTTGTACTTTCTACAATTTTATTTATTTTTTTGTAACACAAGTAAGCCTTGCTTCTTGTAGAGTATCCCAAAAATATACCTTCATCTTCTCTACTGTCAAATTTTCCAATATTATCTTCATCTTTCTGAATATAATATTTCTTCCAAAGATTTTGAAATACTTAACCATAGGTTCTCTCATAACTCATATGATGTATTTCCATATTTATGTTGGTACAAAACTCTATTAAGTGAGTACATAATAGTATGTACTTCTTCTCTCTATTAGATTTCTCGTAAAATTTCTTCCTTCAACATTTTTCTTTTTTCCTCCTAAATTACTTGATTCACCCTTTCAACTACAAATCATTTTTTTGTGGTTTTTTAGCCATTGAAAATGGTCTCTTAATGCCATGTTTTTCACAATAAATTTCAAACACATCAGAAGTAAACTCTCCTCCTTTATCATATCTTAAGCATTTAATCCTAATACCACATTCTTTTTCAAGTCTAGCCTTGAATATTTTAAACTTCTCAAATGCTTCTGAGTTTTCTCTAAGAAATGTAACCCAATTCAATCTTGAATAGTTATCAATTAAAAATATAAATTAGCTCTCACCTTGGAATATCTTGTTGTGGTAGGACCATAGATATCAGTGTACACTAACTCAGGTAAACCAATAGATGAATATTTTTTTTTCTTTGAATGATTCTCACCTCTATTTTCATTCTTGACTTCCTTTATAAATCACATTATTTGGTTTGCATAATCTAGGTAAGTCTCTTACAACACGTGATGAACTTATTCTTACCAAATTATAAAAGTTGATGTAATACATCCTCCAGTGGAAAAGCCAACTTTCATTAGTTTAAGATAGAAAACACAATCCTTTTGAAGCACCTTCAAGATGGTACATGTTTCTTCCCATCCTTTTTCCAACTGCAATCACATCTCTAGATCTCCTCCAAATATCACATCCTTCATTCTTGAAAATAACATTATAACCATTCTCACACATCTATCCAACACTCAACAGATTGTGATATAAATCGTTCACATAATAGACATTGTTAGTGTTATTCTTTCTGTCAAAAGTAATAGATCCTCTACCGAAAGTGTAACAAGTCTTATCATCACAAAATATAATAGTACCACCATATCATTTTTCAAGTGACACAAAATTACTCTTATATCTAGTCATATGATGATATATTTTCCTAAAAAGTAAGCACCTAACTTGTGCTTATTTTGGGATGATTTTGTGCCTACTTTAGTGCATTTTCTATGGTAGGATCTCATATAGAACCTAAATGCATCCTTAATTTTAATATGGGTCCTCCTCCTCCTTCAATATTTCTTGAACTCAAGGTTAGCTCTTGATCCTAAGCTTGATTTTCCATTTTCCATCCAATCCCATAATTCATTTCCTCACCTAGGACCTATTCATTTATTTTTCACTTTCAGGATCTGCTCTAACATTGCAGTAACTTGCATTTTATCCCCCTTCTCCTTTTCACCTTCCTCGACATCCTCGTGAAATTTGAGCACATTTTTCTTGGGAAAAGTCAACTGGTGGACTTGTCCCTGGGATTTTTGGCTCAAATATTTCTTGGAGGCCAATATCTAGGTCTTCTTTCAAGGTTTTCAATTGTGGTCATCTTGGATCAAATTTGTATCTTGAATTTGGGGATTTACTATAAAATAAATTCCTATCTCCTCATTTAACATCCAACAATCATATGTAATCTATATTCAAGTTCAAGCATTCAAGCATTCAAGTTCAAGGAAGCCATCAAAATCCATCAAACGTCCACATCTTGATCTTCATGAAATTAAGTTATTTTCTTCCATAGATCTAGCTTTTTTACCCCATTGGAGGCCAAGCAAAGGAGTTTTCTATCAAGGAAGAAGATCTGCATTCATCCATCAAGCTTCATTCTTCTTCTCCTTAATCAACCTTTGTGGCAAATTACAACATCTATTTCTATTAGGTTTTGTCTTGCATTATTTTCTTTTTGGTTTTTGTGTTTAGTCAAAGCTATTGCATCAACATATTTGATCACATTTAAAGAAATAATTGCATCTACAATGTATGATATACACCATTATTTAGATCTTGCCTCTTCTACATGACAACACACTTTTCCTTTGGTTCATTTCATTTCAATGTTGATTCCTAAATAGGGGGTTGCATCTACAATGTATGATATACGCCATTATTTAGATCTTGCCTCTTCTACATGACAACACGCTTTTCCTTTAGTTCATTTCATTTCAATGTTGATTCCTAAATAGGGGGTTGACTAAGGAAATCCCTCTTTTTCAACCTTCTTCTACATTTTTTGTGTGCAGGAATAAGTAGCAGAGCAACGATTCCAAATTTGGGCAGTGCATGTATAGTTGTAGAATTTGAGAAACTTTCATTAGATTTTTCTAGGAATAAGTCGACTAGTCGAATTGTTCCCCAAAATTCAATTTGTTCCCACAAAGTCAGATTTTACCTTCCATTTTCACTAAGATTTAAGGTGCATAAAGATATAGGTCCCTACCTTCTAGATCTGTAGTTACAACATAATCCAAGATTTAGGTAACAATCAAATTTAGATTTAAAGTACCATCTTCTCTATCTTTTTTACAAGTGCACTTATTCCTCACTTGTTTCTCCTTGGCACTTACTTTATAAATCATATCTATTATTTACATTGAATTTACTTTCCATTTTAATTAAGGAATTAAAACCCTACATTGTGTAGATCTTGGATTAGTAACCGGATTTACTTTGTAGTGGATTTGCATTCCCATATATATAAGATCTTAGTGAGTGATCTAAATATTATCATTTCTCACCATTTTATTTTATACATTTTGGTAAACCTGACACATTACATTTCCATTCTGATTTGGTGTCTAGATCTCATTGTGTGCATTATATTTGATCATAGATTTATTACATTGTATATATCTAGATATATAGGTTCACCCATTCTACATTTTGGTGAACCCGAATCCTCTTACATACTTTTGATTTGGTGATTAGATCCTCTTTACATGACTTCTTCATAGGCATCACATTAGATATTGTCTGTACCACAGCTCATAGTGTGCTTCCTAAATATCATTAATTATGGATCTTTGTAAGTTGGATTGGTGTGCGATAACCTATGTTATTACATTCCTTCTTAATTATCTTTATCAAATGCATGGAGTAAATCATATTTTCTTTTATTTTATTATGATTGTATTAAGGTATTCTTGCATATGAAATTATGAGGTTAACCAACATATCTCTCCCTTATAAGGCATATTTCAAGATATTTATCAACAGTTCATGTGTTAATCTTCTTCAAATTTTAAAAAATAAATGGAGTATATTGAGAATATAAGGTTTTTTTTAGATGAGTCTAGTGCTAGCCCTCCTAATCATACTTTGATGTTGCCTACTAGTCTAGTTCCTAATTCCTTTTCTTCTTATCAAAAAATTATGCATGATCTTGATGTTAAGCATTTTCTTGATGAGTACTTTCCAAAAGTAACATTAAGTAGTCATGAAGATCATAATAAGCCTCTTCTTCTTCCCCAAATAAAGATGATGTGAATAGTGATATAATCTCCCTAAAGATTCTATTCCTCCTCCTATTCCTCCTTAAACAACACATTTCCATAAAGCTCAAGATCAACTTCCTTCACCTTCTGCACTAAAAGCTACTTATAATACATGATTTGATATCACTACTCAACAATGATATAAGGGATTAGGACTTGGTATTAATGAATATGGAATTAAGGTCCCTATTTATCCTCCTTCAAAAAATACTACGTGTGGTTTGTGTTTCACTCCTCCAGATGCCGCTTTACCTCACTCATTTCAACCAAAACCTCTCCTTGACATTATTCTACAAAAACCATCTATTATCCTTCAACCATTTGATAACATCCTAGCATTAGAAAAATAATCTATTGGAGGATTAAATATGATTCTAGAATAATATTCCCTCATAAAAACTTTCCAAATAACCAAATACCTATTAATGGTGAATTTATGTGTTTCTACCATTATAATAATAAACATTCTCTTGCTGACTATATTGAATTTAGGAATTTTTTTCAAGATCTGGTTGATAGACATCTTCTTCATTTAACACTGGATCTTTTACACTTCTTTGATTTCAAAGAAATACCTTAGCATATCCCTTTTCCTATTATTTTTCTCTCCATTATGCAAAGTTCTTTGCATAATGTGCACTAAGGGAATCTTAATAGGAATTTACTTCTTGTTCTCTTAACTAAGGGGCAAGGGATCATTATCATTTATTTATTATTTCAAGGTGTCCATTATCTCTTTGTTGATCATATATTTTATACTATGATGTCCTCTCATGTATGGAATTTCTATTTAAGGTCTTTCTCTTTGATGAGTTTGATATCCTCTTTACAATTTATTCCTTTCTTGGAAGTGTATATCTTGTGTAATTGGGGTTGACCACTAAGTTGGCATAATGTGCCATCCCTCTTTCCCCTTCTCTGCTTCATCTCTTCATAGATTCATATTATTTCATGATGGTACGTTATTTTGGTATGAGATATTTTGTTTCATGCAAGATACTTACATCTTTTCTTAATAATATATTTCATGCCCTAAAGGGCATGTCTATCGCAATATAATATTCCATGTCATCATTTTTCTCTTTCCTTGATGACTTTCTTACTTTATGAAATGATGTCCTTTCTAGCATAAATATGTTTGTTCTAAATTTAAAACTTCTCTCTGGTTTGCATCTTATTTTTCTTATAATGATATATGTATTATGAAGTAACTATGATTAGGGATGCATCACCTATTTCATATTGCCTTCACACTTGGGGAGAAAGGTTTCATTTTGTTTTCCTATCTCTTTTTTCTAAGGATCTACATTCCTTAGTATAGTGATATTTGTTTATCATGTGACATTATTTTCCTCTAAAGAATTATTTTTTTTGATTTGGGATTCTCTCTACACAAGAGGTGTGCATCCTTGATCATAACCTCTTCTTTATTTGTAAAACTATGTTCCTCATGTGAAAATTACCTTACATTGCATTTCACAGTATGTCATCCTTCATCAAGAATTCCTTTTTTCACCTAGCAATAGGGAGCTAAAAGGGTTCATTTTTTTTCTCTCCCCTCTTTGTCTTGAAAACGTTATCTTTGTTGAATAACTCTTGAAGGTAGATGTCTTGCAACCAAGATCTCTTCCTTTCAAGGTTCTCTTTCCACAATAAGAACATCCTTTCATGATTATATTTTTCCTTATCTCACAAGATTCATTCCTCTTTTCTAAGTATATGGCATATTTTTGTTTAAGGATATCTTCTTGGTGATGGAAATAGGTATCCTCTATTATCTTTCCTTAGAGGTTTCATAATCCCATGTCACCATCATAAGGAGGGAAACATACATACAACCTGTCTTGTACAATTTATGCAACCTTTTATTTATTTTATCCCTAAGGAGAAACTATTTTCTTTAGGCTTGATAACTTTTTATGGATCTACATGGAGACAATGATTTCCATAAAACTAATCCCTAAGCCACCCCAGTATGAAAAACATTTTCAAATCCATCCTAGTGTGTAATTTTTTTTTCAAATATTCCCTAGTGCAAAAAAATATTTTCAAAGTTTTTAGAGTGCACAAAATCATTTTAAAATCTTCTCTAGTGTGCAAAAACATTTTCAAAGCTTCCCCACCCCACAAAACATTTCCAAAGCCACATTCGTGCACAAATATTTCAAGGTAGAATTGGCTAGCATAACCCAGCTTGCTAGACCATCAATTCTCCTTTCTCTCTCTTTGAGATGAGTGGAACTAGCATAAAATAGCTTTCTATCCTTTCTACTCATGTCCATTTTTCTCTTCTCCTCCCATGAATCACCTAGCATAATACAACTTGCTATCTTGTCAGATTCATGGTCTCTCTCTTCTTTCCATGCTCTCATGGCTATACTAGAGGGTTAGATCATGGATTTTGTGTCATCTTTGACGATGATCTTTCCTTTTCTATGTGATCACTTATTCTATTGCAATAGATTACCATATATGATATTAGTGGATGAGATATTTCTGATTGAGGTCTCTTTCACTAGTTGATTTGGAGATGTTTTTTTAGCACTAACTTATTTTTTGTGTTGTGTCTTTTTATCTTTGTTTTTCCCTTTTGTTTCTTTTTTTCATACCCTTGTACTTGGATGTGGATTTGAGATCTTTTGTTGGGGGCTTATATCCTTTAACTTAGTATTATCTCATCTCTTTCACAATTCACCCATGATGATCTCCCTCTTTCATCATTATTGGTCTCTTCTATCTCTTCCTTTACCATGAGCATGAGCTTGTCTCATAATCCCGCTAAAGTGGGAGCTAAATGTATCATCCTAAAAAGTAGAACCTAATTGTACTCATTTTGAGACCATTTTGTGCCTACTTTTGTGTGTTTTCTATGGTAGGAGCTCATATAGCACCTAAATGCATCCTTAATTCAAATATGGGTCCTCCTCCTCCAATTTTGCTTGAATTGAAGGTTGGATCTTGATTCTTGTAAGAAATATTAAAAAAAATGAAAAGAGTTTAGGAAAGAGAGTGAGAAGAAAATAAGTATTTTACCATAACCGAATGAATGAAATATGTTTCAAGAACTATCACCAAGATCATAAAATCTCTCCAAAATCAACACAATGAGACAATGTTTTTGAAAGGGGAAAGATAAGAAAAACCCCATGTGAAAATAATATGAATGAGCCACAAAATCCTAGAGAAGGAGAGAGAAAGTGAGCAAGAAGCTCATTACAACATTGTGAGAGAAAGTTTAATAATGAGAAAAATTTGTGAGAACTTCTTGTGATAACCTTTGTGAGAACACTTTGAAGTGTGTAGAATAATCTCTTAAGTAGAGATGAGTGAAGGATGTTTCATGTAAATCCTATGTCCTATGAGTGTCACATTTACATTAAGTGTGTTCCAAGTGTGAGAATCCTCTTAAGGATGAATATTTAATTTCCTTATTAAAGGAAATACAAAAAATGTGACATGTCCTCCCACTTGGACTAGAGGACAAGAACAATATAGGATACCTTGGTTTATCCTTTAATTACATAGTTCACCAAGGAAAGATTAATTTCTAACACCCCCATTTAATCTTTACTTGGGGAGATTATATCAATAGGTATCACACCCAAATGTTTACAATGATTTTGAAATTTCTCTTTAGAAAGAGTCTTCATGAAGATGTCGGCAGTTGGATCATTTCTCTTGTAATAGATGAGGGACTCTTGCATCTCTTTAACATGTTTGTTTAGGAAGTGGTTATTTGCTAAGGAAGGAGCACTTTGACAATAAAAATGTGAAGGTAATTGTAGAGGAGAGCTCAAATCTTGACTTTTATTCCTTAGAGATTCTTTAGTTACATGTGTACATTCTATACTTTATGAATAAATAACACCCGAGCCTGCAATAAGGCAATAAACACTAGTAGATCTCCTATCATTGGGATATCCTAGTTTTGAATCAATAAAATATTTAAAAGAAAAATCAGATTGTGAATCATCAAAGGAATCAATCATATAATCAATAATGCAATCATCATTTGCATGAAGAAAATTTGTAATGAAATCATCATAAAGAGGAGTAGAGATAATATCATCACCATTATGACCACTATTGTCATCATTATTGTCCTTCTTAACAACCATAGGATTAGTACTATATTCAGAGAAATCATGAACTTCATTTTGAACAACACACACATCTCCATTAGGAGATTCAAAATAAGGTAAATTAAAATTAAAAAAGGTAGAAATTATATCCTCTTCTTATTCTAAAATATCATCAAAAGGAGAAGAAGAATCATCATACTTGAATGCATCACAAGAAGAGATAATATTATCCTTTTGAATTAAGTTTGTTTCTTAAGGAAGATAGTAATCTAGGGGGTTATCCCAAGAATATCCATCATCATATGGCTCATTCCAAATAGAAGAATTATCATAGTGAGGAGTATACATCCTATAACAGACAACAAAATCTTGATGAGAGTTATCATTATGAGTCTTTTGATTAGTTTGATTATTCTCATGATTTTGTTTCTTAAAAGAATTGTTAGTCACATGAACATCTTTCCCACAATAAGTACAATGGGGTATATTATTATGATAACCATTAGAATGATTATGATTATGACTATTTTATGCCGAAAATTATGATTATTATTATTTGATCTATAGTTGTTATTAGAATTATGATTATTGTTATGCGATCTAGACTTGAAAGCATGTTCATTAGTTTTAAGTGTGCCAAATTGAATTAACTTAGCTTCTTCTTGACATAATAGAGATTGAAAGACAATATCATTTAATTGAGATGCTAAAGTAGGAATTTCTAATTGAAAGTGAATATTAGTAATAAAATGTTGGAATTGTCTAGGTAGACATTTTTTCAAAACAATATGAATTAAACGAATGTTAGTTAAAGTTACTCCTAAACCAGTTAATTGAATATGAATATAATCAAACTTAAATAAAAAGTCATCCATGGTTTTGAAATCATGGTACATGAGATCTTCCAACTGACCTTGGAGTTGAATCTTTCTAGATTCATTTGCACGGCTGTATGTGTTTTAATTGAGAATATCCCAAGCTGCATGGGCTTGAGTACAATGGGAAATTAAAACATACAATTTTGGGCTTAATGAAATGTTGATTAGGCCTAAAGCCTCATCATTTTTAGTAATCCAAGCATCAATATCAGCCTTAGAAGTAGTAGTCGCGGGAACATAAGCCACAGTAGTAGCAACATCAAGAATGTGTCAAAAATGAAAAGTAAAATTGATATGCGTCTTCCAAGCATGATAATTAGAACTTGTTAATTTGATTTCTGGAATTAAATTTGACATAATGATTTAAAATAAACTATAATACAAGTTGTAATATGAAAAATGAATCTAAAAAAGTAATTTAACGCGAATTGTAAAATGGATAAATTACAAGAATTTTAGAGATTAATTTTTAAAAATATTTTGTTTAAACGATAAAATATTTTTTTAGTGCAATTAAATAGAAAACTAGCAATTGGATTATGTTTATATGGATAAAATTAAAATGGGTTTAAGACGAAATTAGAAAATATGAAGTGAAATTTTTTTTTTGTAAGTTTAAATTTTTTTGTTAAACAAAGTTGAATAAATTTTGATTAAAGTTAAAAAAAAAATATTGAAACAAATTTGAATAAATTTTGTTAATAATAGAACAAGAATCTAATGATAAACCTGTAAAAGAGCCATAAATATATTATAAAAATAGATGTTATAGTGACCATGCAATGAAATGATTAAAAAATATTGCATTTACCATAAACACGAAATAATAACTTGTGCAAAAAAGGAGTTACATCCACCAACCCTAAATACACAAAAAAATAGCAGATAGCTGTTGATTCCACAAGCATCAAATTTAGAATATCTACTCATGAATCGACATGTAAACCAATCAACAAATAAAAAACCCAAATTAATAAAAGTAATAAGGAGTGCGCGAGGGAGAAGGGAGGAAAATAAAGAGGCTGGGTGAGCAGCAAGGGAGACAACAAAAATGAGGTAGCGATTGGTAAGAAAAAAATTGCGTAGAGAAGGAGGACTGAACAAATACACAATGGGGGATGAGTTGGCACTGCTTAGGCTAAGGTAGAGTGGGAACACAAGAGAAAAAGAGGGAGAAGATGCCAATGTGAAAGAGAGGTAGACAGTCAGTGCATGCATCACAAGGAGAGCAAAGGGCAGCTTGCTTGCTGCGTGAAACAAAATGTGAGATGAATGCAGTGAGGTGATGGTGGGAGGAGAGATAAGGAGTGGCTGAGATCACAGTTTGCACTGAGACAAAGATACAGAAATAAAGTGGCATAGAGAAGGAGGAGGGAAGGGAGGAGTCTTAAAAAAATGCTATTTATTGAGAAAAACATAAACAACAAGCATAATAAAATGTTGATTATGTATATATATATTGATTAAAATAGAGTTATAATAATATAGATTTAAGGAGAAGTCAATGTTACAACAACACTTTTAATTGATGTTTATGTGAACAGATAAATATGAAAAAAATTAGAAATGACATATATATATGTGTGTGTGTGTGTGTAGAGAGAGAGAGAGAGAGAGAGAGAGAGAGAGAGAGAGAGAGAGAGAGAGAGAAAAAGANAGAGAGAGAGAGAGAGAGAGAGAGAGAGAGAGAGAGTAAATGACAACCTGCAAACAACAAATAAACCAAAAATGATATTAAGGAACCAGAAAGATGGTATAAAAATCTGCAAGCAAAGAACAATATTGACTTATAATGTATATCCGACAGAGTGTTAGAATATAGATCGAATGAACAAAATTCAAACATAAGAAACTGGGTTTGGTGGTGAACTCTCCAAACCCAGTTTTTTTTTCAAATCCTTCGTAAAAGAGCTAGAAAATAGATCTGCAAAAATGAGAAACTTGCAAAAACCCAAACAATGATTAACTATCTCTGATACCATTTAAGAAGTATTTTAAAAAAATGAAAAGAGTTTAGGAAAGAATCCAAGAGAGTGAGATGAAAATAAGTATTTTACCATAATCGAATGAATGAAAGATGTTTCAAGAACTATCACCAAGATCATCAAATATCTCCAAGATCAACACAATGAGACAATGTTTTTGAAAGGGGAAAAATAAGAAAAACCCCTTATGAATATAATATGAATGAACACAAAATCCTAGAGAAGGAGAGATAAAGTGAGAAAGAAGCTCATTACAACATTGAAAGAGAAAGTTTGAGAATGAGAGAAAATTGTGAGAACTTCTTGTGAGAACCTTTGTGAGAACACTTTGAAGTGTGTGTAGAGGTATCTCTTAAGTAGAGATGACTGAAGGAGTTTTCATATAACTCCTATGTCCTATGAGTTCCACATTCACATTAAGTGTGTACCAAGTGTGAAAAATCCTCTTAAGGAGGAATATCTAATTTCTTTATTAAAGAAAATAAAAAAATATGACATGTCCTCCCACTTAAACTGGAGGACAAGAACAATATAGGATACCTTGGTTTATCCTTTAATTACATAGTTCATCAAGGAAAGATTAATTTCTAACACTTCTATGCTTGATTTTATATTTTCCATCCAATCCCATTATTCATTTCCTCACCTAGGACCTATTCATTTACTTTTTCGCTTTTGGGATTTTCTCTGACCCCAAAACAACTTGGATTTTATCCCCCTACTCCTTTTCACATTCCTTGACATCCCCATGAAATTTGAGCCCATTTTTCCTAGGACAAGTTGACTGGCTGACTTGTCCCTGGGCTTTTTGGCTCAAACTTTTCTCAGAGCCCAATTCTGGTGTCTTCTTCCGAGGTTTTCAATTGTGATTGTCTTGGATCAAATTTGAATTCTAAATTTGGGGATTTACTATAAAATGACCTCTTATATCCTCATTTGACTTCCAACAATCATATGTAAACTATATTCCAGTTCAAGCATTCAAGCATTCAAGAATTCAAGTTCAAGGAATCCATCAAAAGCCATTAAGTATCCATATCTTCATGTTCATGCAATCAAGGTGTTTTCTACCATAAATATAGCTTCTTTCCCCCATTTGAGGCTATGAAAAGGAGTTTTTCTATCAAGGAAGGATATCCACATTCATCCATCAAGATTCATTCTTCTTCTCCTCAATGAAGCATTATGGCAAATTACAACATCTATTTCCATGAGGTTTTGTCTTGCATGTTTTCCTTTTGGGGGTTTTTGTGTTTAGTCAAAGCTATTGCATCAATGTACATGCTCACATTTAAACAAGTAATTGCATCTAAAATGTATGATATACTTCATTATTTAGATCTTGCCTCTGCTACATGAAAATATGTTTTTCATTTATTTTATTTCATTTCAAGGTCAATTACTAAACAAGAGTTTGACCAAGGCAAACCCCTTTCTTCAACCTTGTTCCCCATTTTTTGTGTGCAGGAACATGCAGCAGAGCTAGGATTCTAGATCTGGGTAGTGCAGGTATAGTTGTAGAATTCAAAATTTTTTTAGCAAAATTTACGAGGAATAAGTTGAATAGTTGACTTGTCCCTACCATTTTTTAGTGAGATTGTAGGTGTAGAAAGATATAGGTCCATACCTTCTAGATCTGTAGTTACAATGAAATCTGAGATTCTGGCAACAATCAAATTCAAATTTAAAGTACCATCTTCTCCATCTTGTTTTTAGGTGCACTTGTTCCTACCTATTTCTCCTTGGTGCTTAGTTTATAAATCAAATATTTTATTTACATTCCATTTATATTAGCGAATCAAAACCCTACATTGTTTAGATATCACATTAACACCCTTACTCTCTTGGTTGTGGTAATTAGATTCACTTTGTGTTAGATTCTCATTCCCATGTATATAAGATCTTGGTGAGTGATCTAAATATTAGCATTACTCACCATTTTCTACTAAACAGATGAGAACAAACATTGTCAATCTGCCATTGATTTTTCTTTCTTCTAACATATAAAGCAGTTTCAAAATCATTATCCACATCAACAAAATTTTTAGAAATATCAATTTCCTGTTTCATATCTTCTTTAGCAAAAAACAAAGAATCTTCTGCTTTTAACTCATCATCTGAAGTACTATCATCTTCATTCACATAATAAGACTTATTATCAAACTTCTTAAACTTTTGTCTAGTACCCTTTTCGGGAAATCTTGTAGCCAAATGACCAATTTTTCCACATCTAAAACATTTCATAGGTAACAAACCTTTGTACTTTTTGGTAAATTTCTTCATTCTTCTTGCAAAGTTCACTTCAAATTTTTCTTCGTCATCACTGTCAAGATCTTTATCTGATTTAGTTTCCATGAAAGTTTTCTTTGATCTTCTCTTCTCGCTCCCAAAATTTCTTAGCTGAAATGTGGTCAGGTTGCCAAATAAATGTTCTTTAGTAAACTTCTTCGGATCATACACCTCCTCAATCACTGATATCTTGTCACTGTAAGTGTCACGTAATGTCATCAAGATTTTTTCTATGAAATCCTCATTGGTAATAGTACCTCCTTTTCTCTTGACTTTATTCATGGCATTCTCAAATATCTAAAAATAGATTTTAATGTCTTAACTATCTTCCATTGTTAGATTCTCATAGCGTCTCTTAGCTATAATCTTCTTAGATAATTTAACCCTATTATTTCCTTCATAGACCTCTTTCATATTTTCCCAAACTTCATAAGTAGTCTTCAAAGAAATAAGCTTAGCCAATTCAATCTTTGATAAAGCACTAGTATAGGCATACCTCACCTTTTTGGAAAGTGTCCTAATAAGGATAGCATATATGTCGTCATTTATGGCAACACTACTTATTGGAAAGGTATTTTGGAGCACAGTCTAATTTTGGTTGTCCAGTTTTGAAAAAATGACAAAGTCCAGGAAGCAGTTGACAGGATACAATTGCACTGTTTTGAATGGTGAACACAGTATGTGATGATTTACATCATACAAGATTAGATGTATGTATTATATCTATAATTAAGGTCACTTGTATTTTGGAGTTTACTAATGATACTTACAACATGTTTTGGGTACATGAAGAGAATATAGTAGTGGAACAGGGAAGATGTGTGGTTGGGGTGATTGAGAGAGTAACGTATGGATTCCAGAAGTGCTACTTTGAATATTGGTTGGGTCCTATCCTATCTTTGTGGATGTATGATCACCCGTTGTGTAGTTTCTATTGTGTTATGTGTTGAACACGTTTTGTGATGCATTTTTGAGCTGATTGGGAAGGTTACAAGATCAGGTATATATGTAGAGCTTTTTTTGAGATGCGAGGATATTTGTGATATATGTGGATGCATTGGGATGTAAGAATAATGCAGAGGATTTTGTGAGATATTACTGGAACTACTTAATAATAGAAGATGCTTGTACAATTCATCTTTTATGATAAATCATTGTAGAGACAATTTTGGATTGTAAGAGGAATGAGCTCCTTGTATTACCCCTAATAGGGTTTCTACTCTTTAATAGGGATTTGGACTAAATGTAATACTCAACTCCTAATAGGCCTATGTCTCCTAAAAGGTAAATTATACTCTTAGTGCATTATTTTTGGTTACCATGCCCACCAAGGTTTTTTCTTGGCCATGCTTTCCTCATTAACAAATCATGGTGTTATGAGTTGTTTACTTTATGTGCATGTTCTCTTTATTTCAGTAATTGCATGGTTAAGTTTGAATATGTTAAGTTTGATATTAAACTACTACAATACTAATTCACCCCCCTCTCAGTATTTCTTAATCCTAACAATTGGTATCAGAGATTCTGACCCTTGGAGATAAATCCTAACAACTTGAGGGAGATCCTGATGGATTCAAGTAGTTTAGAAGAGAATCTTGAAGCAATACTTAAATACCTAGACAAGGCTAATGCTGACAACAAGTAATTAATGTTTAAACTAAGAAGAGTCGAGGACTATATCAAGAAGCTTAAAGAGAAGCTTGAACTCTCAAGAACCAAAATATAATAACTTGTGGAAAAGATATAGAATGAACCTGAAATTGATTCATAAGATCTAATAGAGCAACTTAAGCAAGACAAAGAAGAGTTGAAACATAAATGCGAAGTTACTACTATTCAGATGGCTAAATAAATTCAACAAGTAAGAGATGAAAAGGCTAGGCTTGAAGAGATCTTGAAGAATACAAATGTACAGATGGGAAAGATGCACTTTGAACTTGATGATTATAGAATCAAGTATCAGGAATTAGAGAAATATAATCACATCATTAAGGGAGAACTTGTTGAAGCAAAGAGTCGCATTGAAAAAATTCATGCAAGAAGTGATAAGATTTATGAACAAAGGGAAAGATAAAAACCTAAAGGTGACATGACAGGAGTTGGTTTTGATAAATCAAAATTATCTAAATCTCAAAAAAGAAATTATGAAGGAAAAGCATATGAGACACCTAATCGGAAAGAAGATCCTATATATACAACAAGAGCAACCTAGAGAGAAGATCAGACCCTTCAGAGGAAAATGCTTTGGATGTAATAAATTTGGTCACATGAAGAGGGATTGCAGAGGTAAGACTCCTTATAAGGCCTTTTTTTGTTATTGTTTCAATTGCACTATGAATATGATAACAAGAAGGAAGAATGTAGAAAACCTTATCAATACAACACTAAACAATATTACATTAGAGAGGAAAGTGAAACTAAGATTACATGTTACAAATGCAAAAAATTTGGGTACATCAAAATGAATTGCATGTTATAGGTTAATAAGAATAGATCATCTCCTACATACTATAAATGTAGCAATCAAGGACATATATGAAGGAATTATATTTTTCCATTAGTATACTTAGAGAAAAACATGATCTGCACCATCGGTTTACTCTACACTAACAGACGGGAAACAACACCATCGAATGCCAAGTTTACCCGACAAACACTGTTAAGTGTTACCCGATGACAAAAAGGTAAATGATACCTGATGAGTAACAATAGTGCTACCTGACAGTATAGAAAAGAGAGGAACCCAAAATATATAGGGAACCTGATGAACAGTTAGTCAAGGAACACCGACAAATTGCAAGTTCAAACCGACGACCAAGAACTGACAGTCAGTTACATCCCACAAAAAGTGGATCTGACTTTCCACATAAGATAAATCACTAAAGTTGTATTTATAACTTCTTGATTTGGTTTTAAATCCATTATGTGCAGAGGAAGCAATGTAATTGTTATTGTTTTAATTAGTTTTACAATTTTAGAACATGCAAACTAAAGATCAAGGTAAAGTTATAAACCTTGGATCTGAGAGTTAACATTATAAATCGTGAATTCCAAGATAGGTCAATACATGTATAAATAGGTGCTCAATCCATTGAGAATTATTGTTGTTCATTGAAGATAGTATCCATGAAGAGAAACTAAAGACCAGTTAGAGAATTCATGCACAAGAACACAAACATAATCAAATCAGTTTTCAAGAACAGAATAGAGGCTACTGACAAGTAGAGAAAACGTATTCATCAATCATTCAAGGTGATATTATTATTGTAAAGGATTTAATGGATCTATAAATCAGAAATATTAGATTGCATACAGTCAGGTCAACATTTGTACTCATTCTAACAAGTGAAGTAAACTACTGAAATCCTTTCAAGAAAGGTGGGCTTAACCGTCCTATTGTAAATCTCATAACTGAGTGCACACTTAAATCAATGTTGCTAAAGCTCTTAACAGAGTAGATCTTAATAGGTCTCCACCTTAATACTCTTAATATGGTAGATCATTAGAAGTGATCAAATTGTAAGCCTTAACCGGCTCCCTTCCATTTTGCAGATAGTGAAGTTTTGTGGGTGCCATCCCCACTACGGTTTTTACTTCCTAACATGAGTTTTCTACGATTCCATATCTTGTGTTATGTGTTTGTCAATTTCATGAATGTTTCTATGAATGATTGAAAAATATTAAATATTATGAACAAATATTAGATGCATAAGAAAGAATAATAGTAATGGTTGGTAAATTAGAATTGAAGGATTACTAATGATAAATTGAGTAAAATGTTAAAAGTTTTAGAGGTACTGATTCACCCCTCCCCTCTTAGTACTACTTCCCATTAATTCCAACAATTGGTATAAGAGCTAAGTATCTTCTTTAAAATCTTAAAGGCTTAAGAGAAAAGATCATACAATGGAGAATTACAAACTTGATAAGAATATTGAGAAAAAAAAGCTTGAGATACAGATGTTCTATGAACAGTATAAAGAAGCAAGAATCAAGATGAGAGAGCTGTTGGATGAAAGAAAAGGTATGGCTACCAGGAAAAATGAAAAAGACTATCAGGAAGAAGAGATTATAGATTTCTTTAAATCTTCAGGATCAAATGCAAGTAATGTATCAGATACATCAGAAGAGAACATCACAAATCTAAAGGAGATCAACCTACATATGATAGAGCAAATAAAGATGCTACAAATCAGTCAAGAGACCCAGATGGTAAGAATGATTGATGTGATGAGTTCTTCCAAAAAAGATGAAATAGAAAGAACACTTGCTATTGATGATAGAAGGAAGATTTCAGAGAAACTATAGGAAAAGGAAATGGAAATTCAAAGACATGCTGAGCATCACCATGATCTCACAAATCAGATTATCCTTATGAGTCAAGAAGAAAATAGAATAAATGTGGAACTCATTGAGAGAATACAAATTATCAGTGAATTAAGAGAAGAAAATGAAAAGCTAAAGCATGAGGTTAGAATTTAGAAACAACATAATGAGATTATCAGAAAGGCTGAAGAAAGTAATAAAAGAATGGATGACTTTATTGAAGGACAATGAAGAGTCATCAACAATAGCGGTATAGGCTTTACCAAAATTAGAGAATTATCAAATCCAAAGGATGTCTACAAAAATCCAAGACCAAGGAAGCAAACATGCAAGCACTGTGGAAAGCAAGGGCACACATCAAATACATGCAGAGGTAAAATGAAAGGTACTCCTAAATCTACATCTACATCTTCATTCATACGATTTTGTTAGAAATTTAACAAGAAAGGACATAAGGCTTATGAATGCAAGAGAAAGATAGAAAAGCCAAAGAAGGAAACCTACATGGACAAATACTGTCCTACATGCAAGATGAAAGGGCACACATCTGAAGAATGCTGGAAAAATAAAAGGAAAGCATGGAATCCAAAAGGTAAAGAAGTTCCTTATCAGCCAAAGAGAATCGGTAATCAATATGTATGGGATTACAACATAGATTGGACAAACTATACATCATGTGGTAGATATGGTCACATTGCTGCAAATTGCATGAGAGCATGGACCAAAAAGTCTAGAGGCTGGTCAAACCCTTGAATGGCATGCTTACACTATCATAAAGTTGGTCATCTAAAGAAAGATTGCAAAGACAGATTGACATAAACAAGCACATATCCCAATGGTAACACGATTGAAGATATCCCGAGGGAAAGAGACAAAATGTGGATAAAAAATTCAAGCAATGATGAAGCTGGACCAAGAAATGCAAATGGTGACACCCCATCCAATGTAATTAGTGACACCACCAACCCCACTTGAGCTGAACAAGTAAGTATGGAACTGTACTATACCAAGTTATATTTTACATCATTTCCATTATATAAATTGATAGATAGTCAAAATCTAGATAAACCAAAGATGCATACTACTTTACTTGTTACTAATCTACAAATGAAACACCGTTGGTAAACACTTACCAAAAATCATCGGTGAACACAATAGTGATTTATTCACACTTACTGGGAATCGTCGGTCAACTAGTAAAAATGGTAAACTACCAGTGAAACCCAATGACCGTCGGTAAGAAAGAAAAGTTTAGAAGTGGTCATGATAGAATACTGATATCCATCAGTAAAAACAAAATGGTTAAAAACTGACTAGAGCATCATGTCTTCACCGAAAATGATTGGAAACATCCTCCTGACAAAACCCGTCTTCACATCCCGATGAGTTATTGAGCATTTATTACAAAGACTTAGGTCAAAAAGTAAATAAATATTCGATGGGAAAACTTCATTTTTCACCTATGATTTGAAGAGAAAGCAGAGTGACATCAAAGTGATTCAAGAGAAGAAAGCAGAAGCGTCTACAGATCAATTCAACATATAGAGAATAGATTCCTCATCACTGTTGTGAATAGAAGTAAGTACCAAAGAAAATGAAAGATTTTTGTTACTTTTTTGTCAAGAAAAGCCCTAATTTCAAGAAAACCCTAAGTACTTGGAAAACAATGGAAACTACATCAAGAAATGCTAAGTTGAAGAATGAAAAGAAGAATGTGGTGAAACTAATCAAGAATAACACTTGTGTAGAACCTAAATACAAGATCTGTCCAGAGATTGCATCGAAACTCGATGAAAGTGATGCATTTTCAAAAATTCCATCTAGGGTTTTTCTCATAGAAGATGTTAGGTCTTACATTAACTACAAGATTGCAGAGATAGGTGATCTAGAAATGGATGAAGCTTTTAAGAAGCTATGTGATGCCGAAGGAAAATTGAAAGAAGAACACAAACACTTGGAGGTCAAAGGGTTAACCAATGCCCTACATTTCCCAAGGGAATTCAAGATAGAATGGATTAGGATAGTCTTGAGTAGGATGCATGACAAAAAACTATGGCTAGACAAAACCAAGAAAATAACAAAGGATGTTCTTCATGTTGTCACTGGTTATCTGATAACCGACAAGTCTAGGGCACACAAACATCCATCCCTAAAAGAAGTTACAAAACTCACCAATGTAGAAGGAGACAACAGAGGTCTCAAAGTAAACACAATCACCGACAAAGAGTTAAAATTTGGTGCATGTGTTATTGGTTACAAAATTTTTCAGGCTAGTAGAATGAACAACATTTTTGCAATAGCAGTAAGCACTGCTTACAAGATTGTAACAAAAGGAATTTAGATGGATCTATGTGAGATCCTATTGAAACAACTTGATGAAAATATGATCAAAATCAGGTCTGCAAAGAGAAACACATGTAAGTTTGGATCACTTATTATGTGTACATTTTTCTACTTTCAAGAATACTTTCCTTCAGTAGGAAAAGTTGTATGGGAATCTACCAAACCGGTAACCCAATAGATTACTGAACTGATTAAGTCACTAGGAGACAAATTTGAGTCTATAATGTCTGCACACTTCCTTGAGTTCAAGGAAAAGATGATGGAAAGAACCAGGATTCCTGAGAAACTAGTTGAAAACACAAAGATGGGATATGTTTCATGGTAGACACAGAATTCACACATATCAAACCGGTTGTACCAAGAACAGCTTGGTTATCCCCATTAGACTATGAGATCAATATTGATCTAGCTACAAGTGCAATTGAGGCACTGCTCAATGAGCCCATTGATAAGAAACAACCAAGGTTTGGTACATATGAGGAGGCCAAATCTAAGATAAAACATG
>MU224422.1:2655637-2698710 GCA_018584345.1 Thuja plicata
TGATAAGAAACAACCAAGGTTTGGTACATATGAGGAGGCCAAATCTAAGATAAAACATGGCCTAGAAGTCAAGAAGACTATAAACAAGAAAGATAAAATGGTTAAGAATCTCAAGAAGATTCTATCAATTACTGAAGAGGAAGAGCAGGATCAATAGGAGGAAACCGATGAACATGGCAACATTGATGAAGAACAAGAAGAAAGGAAATCAGATATAGAGGCTACTGAATCTGATGCACCTCCATCTCCACCTCCTACAAAGAAGCAAAGGACAAGAAGTTAGAATGCTGCAACCGATACCACACCACTTAAAAAAGGTCAAGTAAGGACCGATATATAAGGAAGAAACCAGAAAAAATAACAAGACAACAACCCATCAAAACCACACCACCAGAGAAGATAAAAAGGTTTGTCAGGACACAGGCTGACTTGGACGACACCAAACATAATGAACCAGATGCAGTAAAGAAGAAATTCGAAAACCAAATGGTAGATGAAGCTAGCAACTCAATTGCTACCCATGGCACAATGACTGATAAAAAGATCAGGCAGTGGGATACACTGAATCCAGAGGATCAGAATAAAATACATGAAGCAATAATAAAATTAATGATTAAAAACAAGTATGCCCCTGCTGAATTTGTAAATCAAATACCTGAAGAGCTAGGTAAAAGGATATACCAAAAGTGGTCATATGCCTTGAAAATAGAAAGAGAAGCAAGAGAAAGAGTTCTTGTAAGACTGATGCCTCCTGAATCCAAGTTTGAAGAAATACAAGAAGTACTAAAGAAAGACTCAAGTAAATTTGTAGCCAAAATAAGGGCTTACAAAGTACTGGAGAGCAAGTTTATAGAACTGGATTCAATGACAGAGACCAAATGGAGACATCTCCTAGATCTATCGATAGATTCAACAAGTGTTGAGAAGCAATTACTTCTCACAAACACACCTCACAGAGAGGAGGAGACGGATAATGCAAGTCCTCATCATATTGCTCTGGAAATCAAGAAAGTGATGATGAGACTATTAACTTAGATATAGGCATGGATGATAATATCCAAGATATCTCTCATTATGATTCTGGCAATGATCCAAAGAAGAAATATGATATGATATTTATCACACTTAAGGATCAAAAAAGCCATCAAGTACTAAAGACATCAGATGGAAAGATAGTTGACATTGCTAATGAACAAATGCAGGACACATCAATCATGCACCCAATAGTGCAAGACCCTACACAAGATATACAAAAGGATGAGGGTGTCACTGCTGACAAGGCACTAACCAGTGAGCAGGACACCAATACTGACAAAGCCCAAGAAGCAACTCAAAGTAACATGCCTATCCTAATGAAGGAAATAAACATACTAGAGGGCATTGAGGGATCAACTAAAAAGGAAACAAGCACACCCAAAGACAAGGGTGATGAAGAAGCCAAAAGGACAAAAGATACTACTATAGATCAAGCTACAACCGATGATCAAAAGAATGCATCTACTGATTAGAATAAAAGAAAGCACTCAAAAGGAAGCAGGGGACAAGCCTTCAAAGAAAAGTGAAGAAGGAAAGAAGGATGAGATTGAAAAGAAAACTGGAGTACATTCTGTAGAAACACCCAAGGTTAATGAAGACATGTCTTCACATAACTGATAGGTTCCCATAGAGCAGAAAACACAAGATGCTTCATCGACAAAACCTTCCCCAAGTAATTCAGAGTGAACAAATGAACTAGCTATGGTAGTTCATACATTTGCATCCCCCCAAATCTCAAAGAAGAAGAAAGGAAAGAATAAAAATCCAGTAACTCTGGATGAAATCATTGAGATTCCATTCTGTGATCCAAGAACATTGGATCTAACAGCATTGACAAAATATGCAAAGCTATGTGAGAGAAAAGACATTCAAGACAAGCTGAAAAGAGTGGAAAAAGAGGCCAAGGTACTGGAAGTAGAAAGAAATATACTTCAAGAAATTGTACCTAACATAAATATTGATCAACAAACTCTAATAATTGATCAAATGGTCACACTCACAGATGCAATAACATCTCAAAATATAGATGCTGAGAAAACAATGGAAGAGAAACTTGAATAAAAGTATGAATCAAGCTCATAGAAAAGATAAGAAAGGAAGTTGCATTGAAAAAGGTCAAGCTATCTGAATTGATAGGTACAATTGACCCAATTTTATCAGAAGCTATTACCTTAATAAAGAAATTTTGCACTTTAGATCAACTCAATAAGGAGTAAATTGACAAGATAGAAAAAATAGATACTGATCTTCAGTTGAGTGCACAAAATCTAGCCAACACCGAAGAAGCACTTAAATTGCACAATCAACAAATCATACAGGCTAGGAAACAGAGATAGGACATTTAGTTTGTAGAGATGAAATACAGAGATGAGGTCAATGAGCTCCAAGTTAAGCTCTTACTGACACTTACACTCTTGCAACAAAATATGACATAGGCGAGTACTCTAATTGCCACCCCTAAAATCTCTATCCTAGACAACATTTATGATATGCATGCCAGACTAGAGCTGCAACACATGGCCCTAGAGCAGTTGAGAGAACATTGGGAGAAACTAATGGAAGATATCAAAATTACCCATTCTAATGTATTTGACACATTGTAAGTTACACATTTTTGTCATAGTTTTGGCATATTGTAAGTTGTACATTTTTGTCATCAGTATCAAAGAAAGGGGGAATTTGATATGTACATCACCTTAGTTAAAGGAGGAAATCATATGTATAGTGGAAGAAAGGAAAAATAATGTACACTCAGAGAATAGATAGTATACATGTACATATACATACACTATACCGATGCACATAGTAAGGGGGAGTCATATTATGACAAGAATATAAACATGGTGTAATAATTTCAGTATTATGCACATATCAGTTTTCTGATACTAATGTCAAAGGGGGAGATTGAAGGCATTATATTTTTCCATTAATATACTTAGAGAAAAACATGATCTGCACCATCAGTTTACTCTACACCGACATATAGGGCACAACACTATCCAATGCCAAGGTTACCCGACAAACACTGTTAAGTGTTACCCGATGACAAAAAGGTAAACGATACCCGACGAGTAACTCCAGTGCTACCCGATAGTACAGAAAAGAGAGGAACCCAAAAGATACAGGGAACCCAATGAATAGTTCAGTCAAGGAACACTGACAGACTACAAGTTCAAATTGACGACCAAGAACCGACAGTTAGTTACATCCCACAAAAAGTGGATCTGACTTTCCACATCAGATAAATCACTAAAGTTGTATTTATAACTTCTTGATTTGCTTTTAAATCCATTATGTTCGGAGGAAGCAATGTAATTGTTATTATTTTAATTAGTTTTACTATTTTAAAACATGCAAACTAAAGATCAAGGTAAAGTTGTAAGCCTTGGATCTGAGAGTTAACCTTGGATCTGAGAGTTAACATTGTAAATTGTTAATTCCAAGATAGGTCAATACGTGTATAAATAGGTGCTCAATCCATTGAGAATTATTGTTGTTCAATGAATATAGTAGCCACAAAAAGAAACTAAAGACTAGACAGAGAATTCATACACAAGAACACAAACATAATCAAATCATTTTTCAAGAACAGAACATAGGCTACCGACAAGCAGAGAAAAGGTATTCATCAATCACTCAAGGTGATATTATTATTGTAAATTCTTTAATGGATCTGTAAATCAACAATAGTAGATTGCATATAGTCAAGTCAACATTTGTACTCATTCTAACAAGTGAAGTACACTAATGAAATCCTTTCAAGAAAGGTGGGCTTAATCGTCCTATTGTCAATCTCATAATTGAGTGCACACTTAAATCAGTGTTGCTAAAGCTCTTAACATATTAGATATTAATAGGTCTCCACCTTAAAACTCTTAATAGGGTAGATCATCAAAAGTGATAAAATTGTAAGCCTTAACTAGCTCCCTTCCATTCTATAGATAGTGAAGTTTTGTGGGTGCCATCCCCACCGCAGTTTTTACTTCCTAACAGGAGTTTTCTACGATACCATATCTTGTGTTATGTGTTTGTCAATTTCATGAATGTTTCTATGAATGATTGAAAACTTTTAAAGATTGTGAACAAACATTAGATGCATAAGAAATAATAATAGCAATGGTTGGTAAATCAGAATTGAATGATTACTAATGATAAATTGAGTAAAGTGTTAAAAGTTTTAGAAGTACTGATTCACCCCTCCCCTCTCAATACTACTTCCCATTAATTCCAACAGTATAGAAAAGTTTTGCAGGTATAATGGAGCTGCAATAAATAGAAGACCACCACCTTTTGTTATAAAGAAAAATGTTGGTGATGTTGGTAAGAGCATGGTTGAGTATATGGATGAGTTTGATCCAAATTTTATTAAGGAAGGAAACAAGGAAAGTGGTAAGGTGTAGAAAGAGAAGGAACAAAGTGAGGCTAAGGTTTAGGTTGAGTCACTAGATACCACTAAGTCCTCCCCTGATGCTAATACTGCCACATTAGCCTAAATGGCCTAGCATGGCCTTAGGGGGAGCTTTGGAGAAATATAAAAGTAATCTATCCAATCCCTATTTGTTCATAATAAGTTGATGCAAGGTTATAGAGAGACATTGTAATACATCTGAAGTCTATATCTATGATCTCATGGGTATACATATTGTTTTGGATGATCACTAGAAAGATGGATGATTGGAGCTTTACAAACTTACAAGTTAATTGGGAAATGTGTCAATTTGAGTTCTATTAATTATAGTTCATTTTCTCAAATCATTTTGAACACCATTTGAGTAGAGTTTAAGGAGACTAGAGTAGCAAGTGAAGGAGCTAGAATAACTCTGTGATCGTAGAGTGTGCATACCCTACTTTTGTGAGTACAAGGTATTTGTTATAAACTATGAGCTATGTTTTTATGGGATACTCCATTGATCTTTGATGTTAGTGAGAGACCAAGGTACAAATTCAAGAAATATCCTTTTAAATCCATGGAGGATGATCCTGAAGGCACATTTTTGCAAAGCCCATACGACGTACTCCATGTTGAAGATATTAGGGCTTACATATACTATAAGTATGAGATATTATGGGATTTTGAAATCTTATAGGAGATGAAGGATATGATAAAAGAAGATGGAACTTGGAAGGATGAGTTTGCTCATTTGTGGAATCTTAGCATCTTACGAATGAGGGAAGTCTATGAATTTGATGAGGAAGAATGGATCAAGATCATTATAAGCAGAAACCATGACCATTTTCTGTGGATAAGAGAGCAATGCGTTAAGATTACTAGTGAGATGATTCATGATGTAACTATATTGAAAAAATCTGTTGTTGTTCCTGTAGCTGAAAAGAACATGAAGAAGCAAGTAGAAACCATAATACATTTGAAGTGGGATAAGAGGGAAATGAAAATTGCCGACATATTTCACCAAGATGTGAGACTAATTCAATGGTGTTGAGATATAAATTTTACTATAGCAGCTGACCTAACTCTATTTTTATGGGTGTGATAATGATGATGTATAAGACAGTGAAAGAAAATGTGCAATACAATTTGTGCGAAGTACTCAGACAAAAATCCATGGAGAATGTAAGCAATATTAAGTGAGAAAAGTCAAAGGAAATTAGGTTTGGATCACTTTTAATACACATTTACATTCATATTGTACACAAGTTTCCTAGAATGCACCCTAGGGTATGGAAAGACAATGAACCCACAATTATTCAAGTGAGATAGTTATAGAAGACAAAACAATATATGGGTAGATGAAGAACTCTTTGAAATGTTCAAGATATTTCAGAGAGAAATGAGAGAAATATTCAGAATTCCTAAAGAAATAGTTGAGAATTACAAGGATACAATCTATTTCATGGTTGAGATTGATTGTGTATGCTTTGAATCAGTAGAACCTATGAAGAAATGGTGTCATCCTATGGGTTATGAGGTCAGTGTAGAAGTTCTCACCATACAAGTTGAATATGTGTTATCTTCTAAGATTGAATTTAGTGAAGAGAGATGGGGAACCTATGAAGAGAATTTTGCTAAGATCTGAGAAGAATTGACTAGGGTAGAGAGAACAAGGAATATTGATAAAATATTTGATGATATTGCAGAGAAAGTAGGTATAAGTAGAGAAGTGATGAAAGAGGTAAGGAAGAAGATAGTAATTGGAACCTCTAGGTTGGCAAGCACTACTCCTATAGCCCTTCCACCTTCTAAAGTTGTAGAGGTTGCTCACTCACCTCTTATTGTGGTCACTATTCCTAATACAACCCCTTCACCACCCAAAAGCTCATCAAAGAGAACACAAATGACTGAAACAAAGAAGGCAGTAAAGATTCTTGTGAGGAGAAAAAGGTCCTCTAATCCTAAACAAGAATATCCACCTAATAAGTAGAAGAAAGAAGAGAAGAATATTGAAGAAGAGAGAACCAAGAAGAAAGATGAAGAGATTTTACAAGAAAAACCCGTCAAAAGAAAACTATGGAAGCCTAATTTGAAAATAATGAGAAAAATAATAATTGAACAAGGTAAGATCAATCAGCTATCTAGATACTGTAAGAGATACAATAATGAGGATAAAATTATGATTGAAGTTACAGTCATAAATTATATGCAAGTATTCAAGAAAAAAATTGATAGAGCTAGATGATAGCATTCCAAAAGAGTTTTTTGATAGATTATAAGTGAGGAAAAAATTATCTCTTGAAGAAGATGATAATATAAGGGTAAAATCCATAGAGAAAACATTCCTTGTAATATCATGAAAAGAACATGACAAAATTATGAAAGCAATTAAGCCCCTACTGAGATCAAAGAAAAGACTAATAAAGATTATGGGGAAAAAATATGATGAAGTGATAGAGGAAACAAACAATGATATTGAAAGAGTGTTGATAGATGTTGAACTAGAGAAGTCTAACTCTCGTAAACCTAAGGATATTAAGCCCAAAACTATTCAGATTAGAGATTCCAGAAGTGCTACTTTGGATTTTGGTCAGGTCCTATCCTCTCTTTGTGGATGTATGATCACTCATTGTGTATTTTCTATTTGGTTATGTGTTGAGCACATTATGCGATGCATTTGTGAGCTGTTTGGGAAGGTTATGATATTGAGTATATATGTAGAGATGTTTTTGAGATGCAAGGATGTGTGTGATATATGTAGATGCATTGGGATGTCACAATAATGTAGAGGATGTTGCGAGGTATTAATGTAACTACTTAAGCATAGAATATGCTTGTATAGTTCATCTTTTATGATAAATCAATGTAGAGACAGTTTTGGATTGTAAGAGAAGTGAGCTCCTTGTATTACCCCTAACATGGTTTCTATCGTTTAACATGGATTTGTACTAAATGTAATACTCAGCTCCTACCAAGGCTAGGTCTCCTAACAGAGACATTATATTCTTAGTGCATTATTTGTGGGTACCATCCCTAATGTGGTTTTCCCTTGGCCATGGTTTCCTCATTAATAAATTACGGTGTTATGAGTTGCTTTCTTTATGTGCATGTTCTCTTTATTTTAGTAATTGAATGGTTAAGTTTGGACATGTTAAGTTTGATATTAAATTACAATAATATTGATTCATCCCCCCCTCATCATTTCTTAATCCTAATTTTTTTTTCATTCTCCTCATATGCTTCAATTTAATCCTGAGTGTTGAGGCCATTATGAGGAAACACATACATTGTGTCCAATGCTTCTAGGTCTTTCAACTAACAAAAACCAAAAAACCTTTCATCTAATCTTTCAATGAACTATATTCTAATCTTGGGGTTCACCACTTAGTGTGTTTTTTAAGTGGTTTTGTTGTTGTTTTCCCCACCGAGGTTTAAATATAAGATTTTTAATAAGGGGGTGAGGTGCCCCATTTGTGGCCTCACTAGTTCATAGCTCTAGGTCAAAAGTGTTTGACGTGGAGATGGAGGGCATGTCATGCCAACATCACTGGTCATGTTAAATGTTTTACTAAGAAATTGAAAAAACAACCATAGCATGATTCATCAAATTTGAGAATGTTCAATTTATGCGCGATCAGATTTGCCTCAAGTGGTTAAGCTCTTCATCAAGGAACCAAGAAGTGATACCAATTGTTGAACAAGACAAATAACTAAGAGGAGGGGTGAATAAATTATTCCCACACACCTTACAAAATATTTTCTCTATTAGTAAACTAATAAATAATAGTACTAAAAACTTATTATCTATCAGTTAAGAACATTAAACATTCACAGTAGATGTAAACATGAAAAACACAGAAACATTAACACACCGAACACCAAGATTAATGTGGAAAACCAAACTAGGAAAAACCACAGAGAAGCTAATTCTCATGAAATGAAACACCTATTAGGGTTACACTAGTTAATGTAATATTTATAAAGGCTCACTTTCAGTTGTTCTCAGTGTCGATCAAGCTAACTACCCTTAAATATGAATAAGATCACTACCAATATAAAGAGGCTCATTGTAAAAAAAAAGAGGCTCACTGCGAATACAAAGAGGATCACTGCTAAAGTATGTGAAAAGAGATTGAATCCACCACTGAGATCACTATCACCAACACTTTTCCACACACATGAGAAATACATAGATCTCCTGAAATAGATTCACAATCACTTTGTATACAAGAAACACATAAGCCACACAAAAAACAAAAAAAATTATCTTCTTATACTACTTGATGCAATCATCCATGTTGGCCAAAATAATTTGAAATAGGCTGCACCAAGACATTCCCACAATGGTAATGAATGAGATGTGGACCACCTCGATCAATACAAATCTCCTTGCATGTGGCAACATACAATACCATCTCCAAAGCCATCGGTTCCAAAGGACATGATGAACATGTTACACAATAACTGTTGGGACTGAAACATAAATAGATATACACCAAATATGATCGACCCCAAACAAACAATCCACCATATATTGCACAAAATGTAGAACCACCACCGCAAAAGGCATAATGATGAATATATGAAGCATATATTTTAATGAACTCTTCTACTGAGACATATATACTATCAGTAGAACCACCGATACCACCAAGCCAATTGGTACACACCAACCAATACAACCAGAACATGAAAATACATAGGATAAGTTAATATCAATGAGAACCATTAATGCCAACAACATGAATAACATCAATTTCACATTCTAATAGTCCTATCTTCCTAGCTTCTCATTTGAATTCTGGTGCTTTTTACTAGGTACATAATGCCTAGGGCATTCTAATTGGTACACACCAACTAATACAACCAGAACATGAAAATACATAGGATAAGTTAATATCAATGAGAACCATTAATTCCAACAACATGAATAACATCAATTTCACATTCTAATATTCCTATCTTCCTAGCTTCTCATTTGAATTCTGGTGCTTTTTACTAGGTACATAATGCCTAGGGCATTTTGTTCCCCAAGGATTGGGCCCAAATTTGAACTAGGGCCCTATTGCAGTGTTTCAGTGGGAAATTAGATCCTATAGTCATCTTGGCTTAATTTTGGATCCCAAAATGTGTAATGAGGTATAAACACCTTATCTCTCCTAATTTTTGAATTCATGATTTGACATCTATACTCAAGCATTTGAAAATCTAGTGAAATCAAGATTTGAAGGAAAGAATCCAAGATATAGAATTTCTCTAGGCATTCAAGGTATTTTGAAGGCAAGTTTCTCCATGGTAGAAAGATTCTCTCCATCATGGCCAAGTACAATATTTTTTCAAGCAAGAAAGAAGATCCTTTGTCTATATACATGCCTTCATCCTTCATAGCATGTGTTTAATAAACCATAACAAGATTGAAGATATAGTAGTGACATCCTTATATCCATGCATCTATAAATTCACCATTGAATCCTTTCTACATCTCAAGGTTAAAAAATATAATTTGAGTATCTTCATGAATATGCACAATCGTAATATCTCTTCATGAAGATATTTACAAGTTAGATATTATATGTACCTTTACATTTACATTCCTTTATGAAATTTTATTTAATTTTCAATGTTTATTCCTAAATAGGGGTTTGACCAAGGTAAACCCCTTTCTACAACATTTTTTGCATTTTTCTATGTGCAAGTACGAGTGACATAGATGTCGGGATGTGATTGGGGAAGTTCAAGATCTACGTGATTGACTGTCAAAGGTTCAGGCAAAATCCCCATGAACATAATGCCCCAAGATTCTTGTTCCTAGGAAAAAAATGACCAAGACATTTTGTACTTGAAAAATCTAGGTCAACTTTAGATCACAATTCATTATAGTTTCCAAGTTCCCATTTAGGGTCACTGCAACTTCTTGTCTATTTTCTATTAGTCTATCTTTTTTGAAACTGCTTATATTTTCTTATTTAGTCATTTATCTTGCATCACTAGGTCATTTTATTCATTTCATTCTTAATCATAATCAATGAAGGATAACCTTTGTCCCACCTAGCACTTGAGTTCAATATTTAGCATAGTGGGGCATCTTCCTTCTAATTTGTACATTAAGAAAAGGTGGATAATCCATAGCAACACCCCTACCATCTTTTATTTATGTACAACTACATGGAAAAATAGTTGTGTTTATTTGGCCAAATTTTGGAAAAGTTTTTGAAAGGGCTATTTAGAATTGATGATCACTTGTTGTGGCAGATCATCAACATCATACTATGGGAAGAATTTAGGGGGTTCAAGAATGGATAATGCTTGAACATAGACATTGCATTGGTATTAATGGACTAGGTGCTATAATTGGGGTCCAAGATGATACTTTATGGGTGATGAAGGAATGTATTTAACCTTAATGGTGTTCCATCATGAAGCTAATTCTAGAAATGGAAAATCTAGGTGTTAGTCTATCCACCGAGTGTATCATCCTAAAATGTAAGCACCTAACTTGTACTCCTTTTGGGACCATTTTCTGCCCACTTTAGTGTGTTTTATATGGTAGGACCTCATATATCACTTAAATGTATCCTTAATTTGAATATGCGTTCTCTTCCCCCTTAAATATTTCTTTAACTCAAGGTTTTCCCTTGCTTCTAGGCATGATTTTCTATTTTCCATCCAATCCCATAATTCATTTCCTCACTTAGGACCTATTCATTTATTTTTCACTTTCAAGACCTTCTCTAACCCTGCAACAAGCTGCATGTTCTCCCCTTTCTCCTTTCATCTTCCCAAACATCCCCATGAAATTCTAGATCATTTTGTCTAGGATAATTCAACTAGCCAATTTATCCCTGGGATAAGTTAACTGGCTGACTTGTCCCTTAGGTTTTGGGCCCAAATTTTGCCCGGGGCCCGATGATGGGGTTTTCCTTTGAGATTTAGATTTGTGGTTGGCCTTGCTAAAATTTGAATCCCAAATAGAGGGAGTTAAGTATAAAAGGAAATCTTCTCCCCTAATTGAGAATCTACAATCATTTGTAAGTTACAATCAAGTACAAGCATTCAAGCATTCAAGTTCAATGAAGCCATTAAGAGCCATCAAGCATCCATATATTCATCCTCATACAATCAAGGTGTTTTATTGAATAGATCTAGCTTCTTTTCCCCATTGGAGACAAAGAAAATGATTTTTATCTCAAGGAAGGAGATCCACATTCATCCATCAAGATTCATTCTTCTATCTCTTCCACAGTCAAACATTTTTGGCTTGCATGATTTCCTTTTGGGTTTAGTCAAAGCTATTGCATCAACATACTTGATCACATTTAAAGAAGTAATTGCATCTAAAAGGTATGATATACTTTATTATCTAGATCTATTAGAAGAGTAATATTTAGTTGTATCTATGTATTTAATTAGGAGATTCCTATGGAATCGTTACATGTATTTTGTCCTCTAGTCCAAGTGGGAGGACATGTCATATTTTTTAATTCCTTTAATAAGGAAATTATATTATCCCCCTTAAGAGGATCTTGAAACTTTGCACACACCTATTATGGATGTTGGGATTCATATATTGGTGAGTTACTTGGTAATTCCTTTCCTTATTTTTATAAAAGAGATGCTCCTCTCTCTCATTTATACTCTTTGGAGTCATTGTAAATGAGTCTCTCTCTCTCTCTCTCTCTCTCTCTCTCTCTCAGGATTTTCCATATTCATAATATCACAAGAGGATTTTCTTTTCTTTTTCCCTTTCAAAATATTCTTGTCTCCTTGTATTGGCTTTTGGGTACTTGCTCCTAGTTCATGGTTTTCTCATGGTAGCATTTTATTCTTCATATATCTCTCTTGAATTAATTTCATTTCCTTGCTCTTGTTATTTTCTTTTCATCATATTAGAGCTTGAGTTGCTAATCCCTGTTTGAGTGTAGTGTTGAAGGTTACCATTCTTTGGAGCACACCTTTTTGGAGACTCTTGTTTGAGAGAGAAGCTTGAGCTTCATTTACTAACTCTTGTGTTGCAGATTTTGCATTATTGTTTTCTCTAACCCTCTTTGGTTGGCTTGCCAACAAAGAGTTGTATTTGAATTTTTTTTGGTTTGGGTGGTTTACCCCCAAACCCATTTTAATCTACATTCATTTTTGTTAACCACTATTGGGAAACCGCAAGGTTCAATTTTTTTTTCATATTATTTGTAGGTTTTATCAAAAATAACTTCATTTGCATGAAACTCTTTTGCAGGATTTTTTTTTTATAAATTTTTTCATTTTTTTATCTTAGAGTTTATCTGATTTCTCACATTTGATCTACAGGTTTCTCCTCAACAATTTTAATATATTTAATCTCTCTGTTATATCGTAATCTCTCTGTTAATTTCTCTTTGCCTGTGATTTCTTTAATTGTATTTCCTTATCTTTGTGTTCGATATTATGGATAGATAAGAGTGAATTTGAAAATACCACGATCTGGGTTTTGTGCTAAACCTTCAAATTTAGCTGTTCCATGAGCCATTTTCTACAATTCACCCACATTTGAGAGAAATACAAGGTTATTTACCAACCTTTTTTATAGAATTCAGGTGTACATTAGTCATTATTCATCTCTCTATTATAATCTCTAATTTTTCTAACAAATCTTGATATATCTATATTTGTACTACTCTATTTCACCTCTATTCACTATTGTTTGGAGGCGTAGTATAGTTTTTTATACACATTATTTATAAACATTTAAACCAAATCATATTAATCTTGTTCAACACATTGTCTTGTGCAACATATATTCCTGTCCTTACTGTGCGCCCCCTCTCCCCATCCATATACAACTTTGACTGGTCTTTTGTCATTATTTGCGCAGTCTTATTCCATTCTTATGCAACTCTTAACTCTCTATTGCACATCCTTTAACTCAACACTTACTCTTATTAAAATCTTCTTTCTCCTTCTTATCATACACAACATATAAAATCCTTCATTGCACAACTTTCTCTTGGTCTGCGCAATGTATAAACAAGTATATATAATACCTTTTCTGTTCGCATCATTTCAACTCCTTTATGCAACATTACATTCAAATTCAATCCTATACTTGCGCACCATTTGGAATTTTTAAAACACAGCATTGAGTAGGTTTAATTGGCATATCTTCTATGACTGCAATTCTGTCATTTTTTTTATCATTCCTTCTATTGTTTTATTCCTTTCATCTTCCAAAATGGTTATGTCATTCTGTTTTTTCCATCATCTCCTCTGCCATTAATTTTGGTAGCATTTTTTACTAAATAAAATTAAGAAAAAAAACCATTTTTCTCAACAGTTTCATATAAAGTTATTATTTAATTATTCGAAGCCTTCCATTATCTGTTTCATCTTTCATTCAATTGATTCTCTACATTTTTTTTCAACCATTCTTAATTTAGATTTTTATAATTTCTTCGACAACCGCCCTTGGCTGCGGATGGTTAAATTTCTACTTGCAAAACTGTGTTTCTCTGCAAGTCATCATTACAGTCAACAATTTATCTATTTTAATAAGAAATCATTTATATTTTTTTTGAATATTTTATATAATTTGACTCTTTTAAATTGGTTTAATCTTATTGTAAAATAGTTTAATACATTACCCTATATTAATCTTTTAATAGTTCTTTATATGTTGTTTAATAACACCTAAATAGTTTTCCAATAAGTTTTTTTACCGTCTTGTTAAATAAGTTGATATACATTGACTATTTTAAAATAGCTTAATTTATATTTTTTATATGGTTTGATTAAATTTGTTTTTTTAAATAGTTTCAATACATTTGTTCAAATCGTTTAATCAATTTTCCTATTGTTCCATTCTATATCTTTTAAATTATGGTGTAATCAATTCCTTTTTATCACTGTTTAAATAATTTGTTAAAAAGGTTAACTACTTTTTCAAATGTTTAAATAGAATTTTATATAAGGCTTTTTTTACATTTCAATCCTCATGCACATTCATTGTTTCCTCTTGTTTCAATATATTATTTATATGCATTAGTTATGTTTTTAACTCAAGTTCTTATTATAATTATTTAATTGATGCTTCTCCACATTCATTACAGTGGTTCTACAACCTTTTCAGAGTTTTAAATTCATGTTAATAACTTTAATCAAGTTATTTTAAAGTTTTAACAAATATATATATTTTTTAAAATCATTTGTTAATCATTCAATGACTGATAAAAATTGTGTTAAATTCCTTTTTATGTCTCTTTGGAATTATATTATCTCTGTATTGCATTCCCTTTTGGTTAATAACTTCAATAAAATTATTTTAAATTTTTAACAAAATTTTAATTTTTCTTAGAACATTAAGCTTCTCACTTATCCTCTTGTTTAATGTTCAATTAAACTTCAATACATTCTATTTTTCCCTATATTATTCACTCTTTTCAATCTAATAGTGTTCAAACTTAAGGTTTTGTCCCAACTTCTTAGCTATAATATTTGTTTAATTCATAAACATTATCTTTTTCTGCAAACAAATGACAACTCTCCAGTAAAAATTTGAGGAAGCACATATGTTTCCTCTTTTTTTTTATAAGAAATTTGTACTTATGTTTAATTTTAATGGAGTTTATAACTGATATCTACAATATTTCTCAGTCCTCTTTAGTCATCAATGCATCTATCTTAAGTTTTTTCAAGGTTTATGAGGTATCTTATGCAATTGCCTTCTCTTTTCATTGATTAGCATCAATTACTATTAATTTTTATATGATCTATTGATATGCACATAGTTGCAATTTTATGTTTTTACAACATCTCTTTATATGCACATAGTGACATTTTATGATTTTATACCATTTATTGGAATCCCTACATGTATTTTGTCCTCTAGTACAAGTGAGAGGACATGTCACATTTTTTAATTCCTTTAATAAGGAAATTAGATTATCCTCCTTAAGAGGATCTTGACACTTTGTACACACCTATTATGGATGTTGGCAATCATATATTGGTGAGTTACTTGGTTACTCCTCTCCTCATCTCTATAAAAGAGATGCTCCTCTCTCTCATTTTTACTCTTTGCATTCATTGTAAATGAGCTCTCTCTCTCTCTCTCATAATATCACAAGAGGTTTTTATTTTCTTTTCCCCTTTCAAAATGTATTGGCTTTTGGGTGCTTGCTCCTAGTTCATGGTTTGAACTCATGGTAACATTTTCTTCTTCATTTATCTCTCTTGAATTATTTTCATTTCCTTTCTCTTGTTATTTTCCTTTCAAGATCTAGCCTTTGCTACATGCCAACATGATTTCCATTTATTTTATTTCATTTCAAGGTTGATTCCTAAACAAGGGTTTGACTAAGGAAAACCCCTTTCTTCAACCTTCTTGCTCGTTCTTCTATGTATAGGATCAGGTTGCAGAGTTGAGACTCTAGATTTGGGAAGTTCAAGTGTATTTGCAGACCCCTAGAAAGTTTCATCAGTTTTTTCACTAGTACATTTGAGTCCTTTTTTCGATGGCTATGCATCGCAATTCCAACACTACCCTATCGATCAAGCGACACAAACTGATGGTGCAGTTTTGGTGTCACAATCACCGAAGGTTGGTATGTCCATCATTATTGCGATGGTATTTACTGTAGCAATATGCACCAGTTAGCATGGTCAACATGCCTTTGTTACACATTATGAGTGTTGCAATTATAATGGGTATGCGACAGATATGATGTACAAGTGACATCCAACTGTTGGATTATTCTGACATCTTGACGTCACATGTAGTTCTTTGGTGTTATTTTTTATCTGAATACTGTCACAATTACGATGATATTGACCATTGCAATATGCACCGGATAGCGTGGTCAACCTGTCATCGTTACACATTATGAGTGTCGCAAGTACGATGGTATGTGATGGATATGCTGCACATGCGACATCCAGCTATTAGCTATTTTTAACATCTAGACATCGCATGCAGTACTTTGGCGTGGGTCATTCTCTTAATACGCTCGCAATTGCGACGGTATGCTATATTTAAAAAAAAAAAATTCCGTGCATGGAGACCTTAAAATATTGAGCTTCTCTTTTTTTAGAGAATATTTTAATATTCTCTACTTAACAGGGCCAACCACGTGAAGGTAGAAGCTCACCTGGCCCCTCCTAGGAGCCTCTTATGTCCCTTTATGATACTTTAAGACCTCTAAGATGTATTCTTAGCGATTGTAAAGGGTCATAAAGGGTCTTGAGACACAACAACTTAGAAACATAAATGTAGGCATCATGGTCACAATTGTTTGGAGACACAACATAATTGAGTGGTATACCCAGATGATGCAACACAACCACTAGTCCTCCAGTTCCAAGTTGACACTACAGGATCCAAAAACCATAGATAAGGAATACATTTAGAGAGCAGATGAGGAGGGCCATAACGACCAACATAATATAGGGACCCTGTACTATTTTGGTCATTAAGGTCCTCCTCCGCTCTCTAAATTTATTCCTTATCTATGGTTTTTGGATCTCACAGTGTCAACTTGGAACCAGAGGAGTAGTGGTTGTGTTGCATTATCTGGGTATACCATTCAATTATGTTGTGTCTCCAAACAATTGTGACCATGATATATACATTTATGTTTATCAACTATTGTGATATCTACATTTATGTTTCTCATCTGTTGTGTTTATGTGCATGTTCTTTATGTGTTTGGCTTCTCTCCCTCGCATCCAAAATAAGATTTTCCCACTCTGAATCAAGAACGCACATGCAGCTGCGTAGAATATGCATGGATAACAAGTGGAGCTAAAAAAATGCACCAAGTTTACATTTTTTAATAGGTATATAGTTTTTTTAATTTACAGGAACCTTGTTTCCTAATTGACATGATGACCTAAATGCAAAATGCAACTTAGGAGATATGCAAATACATTTTTTTTTTTGGATTTCTGGGGTTTTGAAAACCTTGGAATGAAACCTAAGGTATGCTTTTCCATTGAAACAATTGAGAATTCATAATTTGGTACTTCTTTATGTATTCCATTTAAGTATGCTAGACACAAAGTATTCCATTTAGATATGTTCAAAATTTTTCCAGTAATGATTTGGGGAATACAATCATGCAAAGTATTCTCTAATCACACAACCAATGAATAAAAATTGAAATGCCAATTTATTTAACAATTGAAATGTCTCAAGTAGACAAGATTCTCAATGGAGCTCCTTTGATAACATATAGATACAAATAGGAGATTGGAGTTGATTAGCCTTCACCTGTGCATATAAGAGTTGACCAAAGAAGGTATATGCATAGGTGAGAAACATGCAAATTTGACCAAGCATTAATAGGAGCTAGATCCTACAAAAAATGGATTTGTGGTGATATCTCCCCTACACTCTCCTTTTATAAAAATAATGCCTACACTACCCAAATACCATTTCCAAACTGGTTTGCAACTTCCTTTAACCGGTTTCAGTCAGTTATGACTGTTTGCAATTAGTTTTTGTTTAACATTATTGTCTAGTTGACAACATGGCTATCAATTTGACCACTCCTTAACTTTTTGCATTATATTAAAATTTTCAAAATGATATTATTACTCTATCCTAACACTCAAAACCCTTAAATCACTCTTAAACCCCATAAAGCCCATACATGAGCCTTTTAGGCCTATTTTGCCAATTTTAGGCAATTACATCATTTAGCCACTTTTAGTGCTCTTGAAAACTATAAAAGGATCTATTGGCCACATTCCAAAAATTATGGAAATTTATAGGTCATTAAACCCTTCATCAACCTTAGGATCTACAAATGATCCCTAAGGTACACTTTATCCCCCAAATACCATTAAGGGTTACAATGCTTTGATCCTTTACAGAAGGATTCCCATACAATCCAAAACATAAGAAAAACATATTTAAATGACCATTATTGATCTCATTAACATCACTCTAAATTCCCCATTAACATCTAAAATTCATTCATTCATTCATCTATTAATAAAATGTAACATTCATGAATTATCACAATATTCATTAACACATAAGAGTAACTAGCACTTGCACCCAAAAGAGGTGCAAGGAGTACGCCGATAGGTGTTTGATTTTAAAGCATAAATGAAGCTTTACATTATGAAAGGAAGGTTCATTTTTTAACATACACCAGTCTGTTGTAATTGGATGTGCTTATGAGATTCTTGATTTATTTTAAAAAAATATCATTGGCTAACAAGCATATTAGATATGTCAATTTTTTATCATTTCCACATTTGATTAGTATGCTCTGATCCAACGGTTCATATACAGTTATCTCCAAAGCAAGAAAAACACAAAATCCTCCAAAAAATACAAAACAAAATAGTTTTCCAATAAATTACTGATATTTCAGTAAATGTGACTATGGCATGCCTGGAGATCCATATTCAGAAGCCAAACTGGAAACTTCTTTACATAAATTTAAATATATTCATGGCAAGATTAACTTTCCAACCAAAGGTGCATTTGGAAATTCCCTTCTTTGCAGTGTTAAAGAACCTCAATGGTTACATGAAAAACACAATATTCTAATTCAACATCATGATAAACGGAGCAAGTTACATATTCTCAGGTGCAAACACAAGAAATGGGAAATCCATAAGACAAATAAACAAATTTTTTTTATTGATAAATGGAATCTTGCCTAGCTTCAATGCTTCGTTATCCCACACTATAATTAACACAATTATCTTCAAGCCAGAGAGGATGGTGGAGGGGAGGGGAGGGGAGAATCCACTCAAGCATGAAAAAAAATTATACCCAAGCTGGTGAACTCAATAACAAACAGTAAACTAAACAATAGGTTATAGCGAGAGAAAATGCCCACTAATTTTAGATTAGACATTAGTGTTTTCTCTTACTTTATAGTTCTACAAATTTTCCTTACAATTGTCAAATATTGTCTTACATTCATTGAATTATTTTAATTCTTAAGGTACAAGTAACTTTCAAATTTGGATACTAGCTTGTGATGAGACAAGTCATCTGAACCAAGGTATTACTACTCACTAAAAATGCATAAGCAATGACAACCTAAGATATTGAAAATTAAAGATCAATAGTGTTGTCTTGAAAAGATATACAAGAAGAATGAGCATGAATGAAGAGTAGTTTCAATTTATCCATTGATAATCCCTATAGCTCCCTTGCACAGACATGTAGAACATAAAACCAAAACAAAGCTAACCATACATGCACATATGAAAAAAATGTAATGCACACAACTCATTTTAAAGAAAATATGTTCAGTTAATGAATTTTACATGTCCCTGCACAAGTGCAACTCATCATGCAATTTTTTTATAGATCGATAGCCTTTTAAAGTTGCACTTAAGACAAACATTTCATATCCAACCATTAAAACTATTATAAATTTTATATAGCACAAACCAATCTTCACATATCATTAATTAACCAGTTAATCTTTACACACAGTTGCCTTCAAAATATACCCACTTAAATTTTATTTTTGATAAATTCAATGGACATATAAATGCGCTTTCATTGATTATTAAAGACTCAACATATCTAAAATTTAGAAGGGCTTAAATTTTGCTAATGTTATTTTGAAGGTGGAACCCCAAAAAAGTGTAGCATTGAAATTAATTTTGAACACATTAGAAACTGATGTATTTGTAAATACAAGCACAATAGGTATAAGCAGAACATGCAGTAGAAAACCAAGTTTGTTTTACCCAACAATAATGGATGGAAATAAACACCAAACCTACAAAAAAAACATAGTTGTTTGCATGTCATTGGATTGAAATAACTGCATGTTGCATGCATTATTGTTTAATGTATTCTATCAATAGAGCCCTAGAAGAGCAGAGCTCAACTATAGATATAAGAAAGGTGAAATGCACTAAACCTTAGGAGGGAATAAAATTTTCCTTACATAGCACATTCTAAATTTATAGAATAATAAAACAACATAAAGATTAAAACAATTCAGAAAAAATGTTTCTATTGAAATATCACAGTTCTTGAGAACAATAAGACAAAGAAAGCAATGTCCTCATGGTTTGATGGGGGTGGATTAGCCATCTTAGCCTTCCAGTCAGCCATAAATAGAGAATTAGTGGAAATGCAATCCTACAAAAGCCTTAAATGTAAAAGACAACACATATATTTCTGTCTAGTACATAAATGTATGAGAAAAAATATCCAATACATGAATCTATGAAATAAATCAATAGTCATCTAGAGAAATAACAACTTAAAGAGCACATAAATTTGTTATTTGGTATTAACAAATTAAGGATCACTAACAAAACCGATGACAAAAAATACAAACCCAACTTCACTTCCTCACATTCAACATACAAACCCTTCTTAGAACTGGCTGAGAATTGTGAAGGTAAAATTCTAAATAGACAGACTTCCTGGGAATAAAATATGCTTCATGTGATCTAGGATATAATTATGAGCAAATTTTAAGGAAAAAAATATAATTTCATATGGAACTTTCTAGTTACCTGTAAACCATTATGGACTATTTTTAAAAGAAGAAATTGAGGTTACCTACAAACCACTATGGCACAAAGTGGAATTAATAGCTGCAAATTTTTTATTGAATTTGAGATGAAGATCTATATATTTCAAGAATTCAAATATAAATTGAAATCTGTGATAATGGACTATTGAATGTGATCCAAAATATTCTGGGAAAAAAACATAGTTAACTCAGATACTCCCACATAATGCCTCTATTATTATCACTACACTCTCTACTAGTTTTTAACTTGCAGATATCAATCCATGTCACTAAGATTTTGAAATAGATGAGCTAAAAAGACTTTAGAAACTTTGAAGCAAATGCCACCGACTATTATAAATTTGATTCTACAACCATTGCTTTCATTCTTTCAACCTATGACAATATGGAAACACTTGGGACAACATATGGACATACATCATGTTTATAACTAAATATGTTTCCTATAAATGTAGTTTATTTGTTGTAAATGCACTCTACAAATTTTAGTTTCCAACAAAACTTGCCTATTACATGGTGAATGATAAAGACCATAAATTTGTGGAGTTTATAGTTTTAGCTAACAAGAAATTTTAGGAGAGGGCCTCAAGAGGTCCACAAATCCATATGGAAAAAGATATAACATCCAATGTGGATTCTAATATCTAATTTTTTTTTGAAAAATAAATAAATAAAACAACATATGGACATAGATTAGCAATAGAAGAACCCTCAGGAAGTTCTCTTTGTTGTACCAAACCCTTAAAAAATTTCAAGTGTCTCCCAACCATCCACATTGACCTAGTCTGTACAGGTCCACACAATTCAATCTCCTCAACTTAGTGTATGAGGTAGCATTCTTGTGCATTGAAAAAAGTTGAAGGTAAACACTTTTTCATTTCACACATTAGATGAGAAATTCTTTTCTGCCAATATTTTATATCTTCTTTATGGATTTATTTAGATGACAACCACCTACAAGGGATTCAAGACACAAAAATATATAAATACGAGACTTTATAGTATAGTAATTTTTTGATATATTGAACAAATATAATTGCTTACCTCATGTATTTTCCAAGATCATATATCACTTGTTTGATATTATTGTCAAAGTTCTCTGGGAGCGATAGGGGTAGAAAATACTGCAACAATTTTCAACTGATCATTTCATACAATGAAAATTGAATACAATTACACAAATATATTGTAAATACAAAAGACTATGACTTACCTTGATGAAGGTATTCCAATCATGTGTTTTCATCCTTGACCCAAAATCACTTTTCTTTGATATGAGATTGCTTATATTTGCAGCAAATCCAATAGGAAATAAATTTTTTTGTATGACTTCTTTTATGGCATTATTTTTTTTCTCTATTAATAACCAAGGAAGAGCAATTGCATTAATCCGGTCTCCATTGCTATTTGATTCAATGATATTTTTCATTGCATGATTGGAATCATGAATGTCACTATAAATTTTTCCAAGTTTTTATTTGTCACGCTTCCATCCAATATTTTTCATAGTGTCTCTGTTACATTCTTTCCAATATGCATAGTATCAAAAAAATGCACAATTTGTAGCTATTCATAGTAGGGAAGCCTACTAAATTCTTTGGGATAACATTTTAGTCCCTTTGGAAGCTGGTCAGTGATGCCTTCACGACCTTCAAGATCATCAACTACATAATTATCCAACAAAACACAATAAAAATATATAATTTTCAAACATCAACCATTAGGTGGAATGATATTACCTCCAATTATATTATATTCCAACTGCCATAGGTGAGGTGTCATTCTTTGGAGCTTTGATTTAGTCTCTTCTTTCCCATTGAAAATATGTTTTTTCGCACTTCTATACTTATGATTTATGGGGAGGAAGTGCCTATACTCATCAAACACCTACTTTCTTAAACTTTTGGAATGATGAGAATTCATCTTTGGACCACACATTGGACATGAACATTTTCCCTTTGTTTGAATACCTACAAGATAATGGTACAATTGGATTAAATATGTTAATTTTTAGAATTAGAATTATCACGTACAATTAGAATTCACCATAACATATCGCATAAATGTGTCAACCCTAGAGCATCATGAATTGTCCACACAAGCATTGCATTGCATGGAATTGAAATTGTCTTTGTCCAATTGGTCTAGAGATTTCATACATGGTGAAACCATTCCATAACACCAACAAATTGTTGATAAGAGGCACAATATATACATTCATATCTTTCACTTGGTACTTACCTAGTTGAATTAACAATAACATCAGATAATTATTGTGGTCATTTCACTCTAAGACTTATAATTACATGTAGATAACTATAAAATACTAAAATACATGGAACAATCATTGCCAACATAATGTGATCCCTCTTTATTGACATCCATGGAGGAAGGTTATTGTTGATAACAAAAATAGGCCACACCGAGTAAACAGATCTCATCTCTCTATACGGATTGACACTATCTGTTGCTAGAGAAAGCCTAATATTTTGAGGTTATTCTTTAAAGTGTGGCCACTTTTCCTCTATGTCCATAAGTTATGAACCATACGTAGGCATTTGAATAATGTCATCTTGACTCTTTCCGCGTGCATGGTAATCCATAAATTGTGCCAAGCTATTGCACTTGAATAATCATTTCAGACGTGGAATAATGGGGATGTAACAAAGAACCTTGTGAGACACCTTTTTTGTCATTTGATCATCTCGATATCTACTCATATGGAATTCAGGGCATTCTGTTGCATTTTCATGTTCTTTATGATAAATAATATGATCTTTGGGACAAGCATCTATTGCTTGATACTCCATTCCAATATGTTTCATAGTGGCACATAATTCTCGGTACGAGCAAGGGAGAACATTTGATGGTGGTAACAGAAACTCACCTATCAATCTACATCAAAAAATATAATTCATTACTATGAACAACCTTAATGGTACATGTTTCACCTTTTATAGATTATAATGACGTATTTGACAAACCTTAGCATAAGTGACATTGCTATGTTGGACAAGCCATTCATAACCTTCAAATTCACCAACAACAATACATCAGAGAGAAGAGTAGATTGGGAGCCTTCGTAAAGGGCCGTGTTTTCCTTCTAAAGTAGAGGTATATCATGGATGATGCCAATGCCATCCTCATCATAATCATCATCATCAATAGAAGCATCAACAACACTAGTACCAAATGTGTCAACAATCAATGCATTCATACCATCATCTTCAAATGTGTTTTATGGCACATGATTGTCATCTTCCATGAGATCACGTTCTTCAACTTTAATACTCACACCTCCATGTTCCTCTATATTCACATTGCCATGTTCCTCTGAGATGTGGTGGTCCATATCACGTACTACACTGGGGAGATTGACCTATATAAAAATGATGATAATCAAACCCCCTTCAATGTGATAATCAAACCTTCTTCCATGGTTCACATGTATATTAATTGTGAAAAAAATATAAAAAAAAACTTACCAATGGATGATAACCAAACCTCCCTTCAATGTGACCATTCTCTCTACAATGTCTCTTTTTTGTTTTGATTCTTCTTGTCTTTAAGCCATTACAACTCTTGCATGGACAATAACATTTGTCATCGCCTTCTCTTTGAAAGTTAGACACGATCTAGCATTTGTCTCCCTATTTTGATTTAATTCCCTTGTATTATCTGTAATGATCCTTAATATGTATATCTACAAAAATATTGGACATGTTTTACTTAATGTTTATATTTGCACATATGGATTTGATAGCAAATGGTCACTCTACTTTCTCGTGGTGAGAACTCTTTAGTTATGATAAAAAATGTCAAACAAAAAATGACATGTTACGATAGGTTTTATAAATGATATGTTACTTTGTAAATTTAACTTTAGGTTTTATAACTCTACATATATTTTCTTTGACTTCCCCCACATTGTAATCATATCGAGAGGTTGATATCAAATTCTATGTCAAGATTTACAACATTAAATTTATCATAGTTGGAAGACTCAGACACAAGAAGAATATGAGTATAGATAATTTTTAGAATATGAATAAATGCAAACATACATAAGTGGATGAACATAAATAATGAAGGTACTAGAAATTGCCTGAAGTAATGAAGTGTTGAATCCAGTATGCTCCTGTATGATCCAGAACCTTCAAGGAAGGAAAAGATGGGGTTAGATCCAAAGTATCTAAGCAATGCCAGGCACCCTATTATTGATCCTCATCTACAATTATGCATGTGCATAGTCAAGCCATACACTTCTAAAAGGAACTATGCTACAAAATATGTGCACTCAGGAACATGTGCAGTGTATAGGTGCTGGAATCCAAATGAATCCCTACATTGAACCCATAAGGGTTATCAAAAGCCCTATTCTCATAGAGTTTCTGGCTACCTTGACAGCCTCAAGGAGTAGCATTGGTCTAAGAAGTGTAAGCTTAGTGAAGAAGTAGTGTCCATGGAGCATTCATATCATGAATACATAATAGAAAAGATAGAAAGAATGAACACACAGAAAGGAGATCAAAACTGAAAGAAGAAGTAAGTGGCTGCATTTATGTCTCTATGAATACTTGATGAAACACTGTTGTGACTTCATCATCCAAATAGTGCAACAACAACACCAAATGTTGCTGTTCCATCTGGTGTTTCTATGGCATCATTTCCAAATGATGCATCCATAGTAGTAACCCACCATACCCATCAACACAAGGTAGTCATGATCAAGCATAAGTAATGGAGGGGACATTATCAAGGTCAAATTTCATGCCTTGAAATTTTATATATGTACAATTATAAAATTTAATGCCTTGAAATTTTATAACATAGTTCCTTAGCATTTGATCTTCATATGGAAGCCATGACTTGAGGTAGGCATTCGAGCTTTGTCTTCTCATTAAATCATTTTTATTTTTATGGCATTTTTTGATTTAATGGCACAATATGAATGTTAATACTGGCATTGTTTACATCTTTGCATTTGGAATGCTTGATGAACCACAAGCTTTGAGAGATAGGGAATCATTTCTATTACCTTCAAGGCATTGTGTGAATGTTTTGGTCTCTCTTTATTTTTTTTTCTATTGATATTCACTATGTAGTACTCCCCGTTTATGATCATTTCATGAGGAAATGTCTTGATGACTCGCGTGCTGCAAGCCAGGGCATCATGCATTGTTTATGAGCTCACTGTTTGAGCACTACATGACTCTGGTACTATCATGGCACCGTGTGGAGTATTTAGGCATTTTTTTTATGCTGATATTGATGCTCACTAATCTTGCCATGCCCGTGAGTTGTCTGCATCATTGATTGGCATTATTTTATTAATGATGTCCCTATTTGATTGGCCGGTGCTCTGTTTGTTACACACACACACATATATACATATATATAAATACATATATACATATACATAGACATATATACATATATATATATATATATATACATATATATGTATGATGTTATTGTTGTCATTGCATGCTTGCTGCTATTGTGCACCATATATTGTTTTATAGACTGTTTATTTTATTGAGACTGTGAGCTTTGCATTTATAATGTATTTTCTATTATTGGATCAATGTTTCCATGTTGTTGAGGTTGTAGATGCATTGAATCACCACTGCCATTCTATTTTGATAGCATGCTAGCTTGAAGATCTTGTGAGGTTTGAGAAGTGAACCATTGTTGCTTGATAACACATTTGACATTGAACATAGTTTCTTAGCATAGTAAACTATGCTAAGGAACTATGTTATAAAATTTCAAGGGATGAAATTTTATAATTATGCATATATTTTATGAGTATAACTATACAATAGAAGAACACCCACATGCCTTGGTTGTGATTGGTCTATGAAAGGTCTTGGTTTGCCTTTCCCAATTGAGATGTCATCCTAAGATTTAAAAAGACCAAGGAAATATTAATTCTTGAACATAAATGCATGATTTTGGATCCTCAAGTAGGAGTTTTGATGCAAAGGAGCAATACTTATATGGGTTTACCCACATAAGGAAAATGGTTTTATTCATCTTTATTTTAATTGCTCTTGGGTACTTTCCTTGGCCTCTAGGGTTGGGCATCATATAGGGGTTGAACCAAAATTATGAAGGCAATAAGGACACATAGAAAAATAGGTTTGGGGACTTTTAGACTTATGTTCAATCCTTATTAATGGTTCTTGTTACCATATTTTTCATTCCCATTCCAATTTGGTAACCTAATTACTAGATGAGTGACTACAATACCCTAGTTTGCATTATTAGATGATCTTGTTTAATTTGTGTTCATTTCATGAAAAGATACATTTAAAGGAAAATAAATTTCCGCATCTAAAGATTACATATATATGCCAAATAACTTGTCTATGCTATACAAGGAAAGGAACTGAAAGATAAAATCATATGGACTCACGCAGGTCGTGAGCATAGCCAACTTTTAGAAGAATATACAAGAGTACATTCATACATAAGAGGATGAACATAAATAATAAGGGTACCAGACATTGCCTAAAGTGATGAATTTTTGACCCGGGTATGAATCCAATGTTCTCCTATGTGATCCAAAACCTGCAAAGAAAAGAGAGATGGGGGTTAGATAAAAAAGATCTAAGAAATGAATGGCATCCTATTACCGACCCTCATCTAAAATTATGCATGTGCATAGTCAAGCCATACACTTCTGAAGGAAAAACCATGCTATATGACATGTGCACTCAGAAGAATGCTACAAAAAGGAAAGAAGATACCATGTTTTTCATCATGAAATGATCATAAATGGGGAGTACTACATAGTGAATATCAACAACAAAACAAATAAAGAGAGATTAAACACTTCACACAATTCCTTGAAGGTAATAGCAATGATTCCCTAGCTCTCAAAGCTCGCAAGTCATCAAGCATTCCAAATGCAAAGATGTGAACAATGCCAGTATTAAATAGTGAGCTCATAAACAATGCATGATGCCCTAGCTTGCAGCTTGCGAGCCATCAAGACATTTCCTCATGAAATGATCATAAACAGGGAGTACCACATAGTGAATATCAACAACAAAACAAATAAAGAGAGATACAATACTTCACACAATTCCTTAAAGTTAATAGAAATGATGCTCTAGCTCTCAAAGCTCACGGGTTTTCAAGCATTCCAAATGCAAAGATGTAAACAAAGCCAGTATTAATATTCATATTGTGCCATTAAATAAACAAATGCCATCAAAATGAAATTGATTTAATGAGAAGAAAAATCTTGAATGCCTACCTCAACTCATGGCTGCCATATGAAGATCAAATGCTAAGGAACTATGTTATAAACTTTCAAGGCATGAAATTTTATAACTGTACATATATTTTCTTCGACTCCCCCACATTGTAAACTCAATGCTGAGGAGCAAAAAGTATGATGTCAAAAAGTAAAAAATTTCATCCCTTGAAATTTTATAACATAGTTCCTTAGTAGCTTTCATATGAAGATCAAAAGGCTCCAAGCTTCCAAATCGAGCTCGAGCTTCACAACAGAAGAGTAGTGCAAAGTGGCAACTTTCCCATTTTACCACTGTTAGGTCATTCTTTTACCATAATTTATGAGCTTTAAGTTTTTACCATGTTTTATGAGCTTTATAGCTTCCAATAAATTGATTTGGACTCTTAAAGACCCTACAAATCCCTCTACCACCACACATAAAATGGATCAACCTTTTTGGTCTTCTATAAGGTGATTTATTCCAATTTGTTGTCAATTAAAGTCTTCTACATAGGGATATTTATGGATGTATAATCATTCGTCAACCTCCAAAATGAGCAAAACTAACTTGCAACCAATTTGCAAAAAAATTTCATTACAAATGAAAATGTTGTCATGACAATATGACAACTTTTATTAAACTTTTACATCTTTTCATCAAATGACCCAAAAACATCAAGAATGGTCATATATGGTCACTAATAGCCAACTTTCAGAAGAATATGAATGAATGCAAACATACATAAGTGGATGAACATAAATAATGAAGGTACCAGACATTGCTTGAAGTAATGAAGTGTTGACCCAGGGTTGAATTTAGTATGCTCCTGTATGGTCTAGAACTTGCAAGGAAGGAAAATATGGGGCTAGATCCAAAGGATATAAGTAATGCGACTAGGATTTATTAAAATAACTCATAGCTAGAAATTAGGCGAGATGATGACTAGTATGCAACTCAAAGCATACCTCAACAATATAATAAGTGTAAGAATCACCAATCAGGGTCAATTCTCCAGTATGTTTACCCATTGTATCAACCATTATTCATTGGTGTGTATATATCAAAAGATGGAAAATAAGTAAATAACATCCATCCATAGGAATGTAAGTTTTGAATTGTGTCCCTAGGCTAAGCACTTTTTAAAAATTATATCTTATAGTTATTTCCAGATAAAGATGGGGTTCATGAACATTAAAGATAGAAATGATAATCTGAAAAGGAGAAAGAAAGGAATCTCAATCTATCAAAGTAAAATGTTTCTTTCCAATGATCAAGGTATGGTCCTATAAATCTAAAAAACAACCAAAATCTTTGATCTTTCCAAGTAAATAAATTTAGGAATAAATGAAAATAGGGGTCAAGGGAAGGCATGCTTGTTTTCCATTAATTCAACTAATATAGATTGGACACCATACATGTATATCACTGGAGATTGAAGGATGAAACCCCCCTAATTTTTACAACTTGTAGTGGAAAAAATACATTGAACCATTCATAGGAAATTCATCACTGACATTTGTTCAAGAAGCTTCTGTAACATCTATTTGTTTAAGTTTGAGGAAACTCTCTTAGCTCCTAAGGTTTGTAATTCTAAGGTGGCTCTTGCAACACCATTGGTTGTATATTCATCATATTTTTGGGTAATTATATTGTTGTTGTTTTTCCCAAAATATTAGTAAACTAAACTGACTGTAAGTGCAATTTCTATTGTAATAAGAGGAGTGAACAATTATTGCAAAAAAAAAGTTCATTGTAAGAGTTCATAATTCATTTTTGTGTAAATTGTTTAGCATATTAAATTTGCATTAAAATTTTGTAGCATATTAAGTTTGCATTAAAATTGGTTAGAGCATGACAATGATCCCAAAGGGGTGCTTCTTCAGATTGATAGGATAGCTCCCTTCCAAGCCTTGCTCCACCATGCCCATTGGCAACTGAGACAAATTTTTCCTCAGCTTTAACGAATTGATCCTAAATTTCAACTTCCATCTATGCATCCTAAACTTCAATGATTTAAGGTTTTAATTACAAGAGCCTCCTATGAAATAATATTTCCATTGGGAACTTGACTATCAGCTGGCAATGATGAATAAGAGAAGTTGGTGATAGCAAACCGAAGGCTACATATAGAGGGTCATGGCTCTATGATTGGGAAAAAAACTATAGAGAAGGATTTCCAGTGTTTATTGTAGGATTTGTTGGGTTTACAAATTGTGGGTGATTCATCAAATTCACTAGATAAAAGGTGGCATAAGGTGTATGTGTGGGAATAATATTATAATGAGAAATTTTTATAGGACCAAAGGCTAGTGCATTTATATTGAATGAAAATGAGGGGCATTAAAATTCAGTAGAGAAGGAGCTCATAAACAATGCATGATGCCCTAGCTTGCAGCCCACAAGCCATCAAGACATTTCCTCATGAAATGATCATAAACAGGGAGTACCACATAGTGAATATAAAAAAAATAAAATAAAGAGAGATCAAACACTTCACATAATTCCTTGAAGGTAGTAGCAATGATGCCCTAGCTCTCCAAGCTCGCAGGTAATCAAGTATTCCAAATGAAAAGATGTAAACAATGCCATTATTAACATTCATATTGTGCCATTAAATAAAAAAATGCCATCAAAATTAAATTGAGTTAATGAGAAGACAAAGCTTGAATGCCTACCTCAAGTCATGGATTCCATATGCTAAGCTTCCAAATTGAACATGCAACTCGATCACGCAAATTATAAATGATCCTTTCTTTTTTTCTTTTTTGTTTATAATCACGCTGGTGTCGAAATTATGATGGTATCATCACTATTATGACAACATCATGGGCACTTGAAAAAAAACACAAAAATCACACACAAATGGTAGTGCCATCGCAAATTGGCGTCAAAATTTGACCCCAAATGTTGTATTGTTTCCAGGAACAAGTCAATTAGTCTACTTGTTACAAAAAAATTAACTTGTTCCCAAAAAATAAACTTTTTCTTTCCATTTTTTAGAGATATTTTAGGTGTAGAAAGGTACAGGTTCGTACCTTCTAGATATAATGTTACAATGGAATTTGAGGTTCCAACGAAAGTCAAATTTAGATTCAAATTCCTACCTTCTCCCTCTTGTTTCTAGGAGCACTTGTTTCTACCTCTTTCTTTTTGATACTTACTTTATTAGATTAGATCTATCATTTATACTTTACCAAATGAAATTTCTATTAAGGAATATAAAAACCCCATTGAGAATAGATCTTGCATTGGCACCCATCCTCCTTTTGGTTGTGCTAGTTAGATTCTCTTTGTGGTGATTTTTTATTTCAATGTATGTAGAATTTTGTTGATAGTAGGTTCCATCTTGCTTCTCCCATTTCCCAATTTACATTTTGGTGAACCCGAATCCTCTAACACACTTTTGATTTGGTGGTTAGATCTTCTTTTCTTAATCTATGCATAGGAATCACTTTTGATCTTGTATTTATCACATTTTTATTATATCTCATTGTGTGCTTCCTAAATTTATGTAATCATGGAACTTTTAAAGATGGATTGGTGTGCAATAACCTATGTTATTGTATTCCTTCTTATTTCTCTTTATCAAATGTATGGAGTGAATAATAGATTCTTGTATTTTATTATGTTTGTATTCCTTCATGGTATTCTTACATAGCATTATGAGGTTAAATAATATATCTCTTCCTTATAAGGAATATTCCAATACCTTTATCAACATTTCATGTGTTGTTCTTCTTCAAATTTTAATAAAATCAATGGAGTATATTGAGGACAGGGATTATTGTGGATGATTCTAGCGCTGAACCTCCTAATCCTACTCATACTGTGCATACTAGTCTAGCTCCTCATTCCTTTGCTTCTTATCAAAATATTATTCATAAACCAGCTGCTAGACATTTCTTGAATAATTTCTCTTTGAGAATATTGGGCAGACAATAGAATTTGAACAATCCTTCTTCTTGACAACATACAAATGATAAGAATAGAGATAAGGATCTTCCTAAGGAGAACATTCCTCACTCTATTCCTCCTTATACCACACACTCTCATAAACATCAAGATGAATCTCCTTCCCCTTCTAAACTCAAGGATACTTACAATATGGGATATGACATCACTAATCAACAAGAAGTGGCCTAGGACTTGGTATTAATGAACAAGACATTAACATTCCTATTGATCTTCCTAAACAATTTAAAAAATTTGGTCTAGGATTCATACCTCATGATACTACCTTACTTCACTCATCTCAACCAAAACCCCCTCTTTATATTCTTTTGCCAATACCATCTAGTAAAACATCACCTTTTGATGACCACTTAGCATTATCCAAAATAATCTATTGGAGGGTTAAATATGATTCTATAACTCGAATCCCTTATAGAAATTTTAAAAAATACAAAGATCTACTAATGGTGAATTTTTGTGTTTCTTTCATCATACCAACAAACACTCTCTTTCTGATTGGATTGATTTTAGACAATTTTTTCAATATTTTTTTGATAGATGTCTTGTTCATTTAACGATGGATCTTTTACATTTCCTTGATATCAAAGAAATACCCTAACATATCCTTTTTCCTATTACGGTTCTCTCCATTATGAAAATTACTTTGTGTAATGTGTACTAAGTGCATTATAATAGGAGTTTCCCTCTTGTTCCCTTAATTGGGGGCAAGGATCATTAGCTCACATTTCCTTATTCTTTCATAGGATCCATTACCTCTTTGTTGATCATCTCTTTTATACTATGATGTCCTCCCATATATGGACTTGTTGTTTAGGATATTTCTCTTTGCTGATATTGATAGTCTCTTTACAATTTCTTCCTTTCTTGGAAGTGCATATCTTGTGTAATTGGGTTTACCACTAAGTTTACATAATGTTCCATTCCTCTTTCCCCTTCTTTGCCTCATCTCTTCATGGATTGGTATTATTTAATTATGAAACATCCTTTTTGGTATGAAATGCTTTGTTTCATGCACGATGCTTACATCTTTTCTTAACAATATATTTCATGCCTCAAAGGGCATGTTTATCACAAAATAATCTTCCATGTCATTTATATAATTTATCTCTCTCCTTGATGACTTTATTACTTTATATTGTAATGTACTTTCTAGCATAACTATGTTTATTTTACATCAAGGATTTTTCTATTGTTTGCAACTTATTTTTCTTAGAATGGTATATCTATTATGAAGTAACTATCATTAGGTATGTATCACATATTTCATCTTGTCTTCACACTTGGGGGAAAATGTTTCATTTTTTTTTCCTAACCTTTTTTTTCTTCTTCTAAGGATCTACTTTCCTTCATATAATTGCATTTTTTTATCATGTGAAATTATTTTCCTATAAAGAATTGTTTTTTTTATATAGGATTCTCTCTTATGCAAGGGGTGTTCATTCTTGATCATAAGCTTTTCTTTATTTTTAAAATATGTTCATCATGAGTAAATTCCCTTACCTTTCATTTTAAAGTATATTATCCTTCATCAAGAATTCCTTTTTCATCTAGCAATAGGGGGCCAAAAGGGTGCATTCTTGTTCTCTTTCCCTATTTGTCTTGAAGATGATATATTTTTTCAAGAACTCCTCTTGAAGGTAGATGTCTTGCAACCAAGATCTCTTCCTTTCAAGGGTCTCTTCCAACAAGTGGAATATCCTTTTACAATTATCTATTTTATTAGTTGACAAGAGTCATCCCTCTTCACTAAGTTTATGACATACATTGTTATTTTAAGGATATATTCTTGGTGTTGGAAGTAGGCATCCTTGATTCTCTTTCCTTATGATGTCACCTATATTTCCATCATAAGGAGGGGGCATACATACAACCTCCCTTGTACAATATATGTATCTTTTATGTTAATTTGACCCCTAAGGAGACAATGCTTTAATTAGGATTGATCACTTTTTATGGATCCACATGGAGATAATGCTTTCTATAAGACTGATCCCTAAGCCTCTCCTATCCGTAAAACATTTTCTAAGATTATTCTATGTGCAAAACATTTTGTAAGCAACCCCTTTGCACAAAAACATTTTTAAAGCCACCTTCGTGCATAAAATTTTCAAGGTAGAATTGACTAGCATAACAAAGCTTTCTAGACCATAAATTCTCCTTTCTCTCTCTCTTTGAGATGAGTGGAACTAGCATAACACAACTTGCTAGCCTTTCTACTTTTCTCCCTTTTTCTCTTCTCTTCCCATGGATCACCTAGCATAACACAACTTGCTAGCCTATCGGATTCATGGTCTCTCTCTTCTTTCCATGCTCTCATGGCTATGCTAGTGGGTTAGATCATGGAGTTTGTATCATATTTAGTGATTATATTTTCCTTTCTATGAGATCACTTATACTCTTACAATAGATTTCCAAATATGATATTAGTGGATGCGACATTTCCAATAGAGGTCTCTTTCACTAGTTGATTTGGAGCCATTTTTTTATTACTAACCCCTTTTGTGTCTTGTGTCTTTTGTTCTTTGCTTTTACTTTTTGTTTTTCCAGTGTTTTCATGCCCTTGTGCATGGATGTGGAGTTGAGATATTTTTTTGGGAGATTATGATCTTGAACTTAGTGTTATCTCATCTATTTTGCAAATCGCCCATGACCATCTCTCTTTCATCATTCTTATATCTTTTATCTCTTCCTTTACCATGAGCATTAGATTGTCACATACTCCCGCTAAAGTGGGGGCTAAATGTATCATCCTATAAAGGAAGCACCTATCTTGTGCTCATTTTGGGACCATTTTGTGCCTAATTTAGTGTGTTTTCTATGGTAGGACCTTATATAACACTTAAATGCATCCTTAATTTGAATATGAGTCATCCTTCTCATTCAATCTTGATTTAACTTGAGGTTGGCCCTTTCTTTTAGGCATGATTTTCCATTTTCCATCCAATCCCATATTTCATTTCCTCGCCTAGGACCTATTCATTTATTTTCCACTTTTAGGAATTGATCTTACCTCACAACAACCTCCATTTTCTCCCCCTTCTCCTTTTCACCTTCCCTAACATCCCCATGAAATTTAAGCTCATTTTTCCTAGTACAAGTTGACTAGCTGACTTGTCCCTATGACAAGTCCACTGGCTGACTTGTCCCCAAGGGCCTAAATTTTGCCCAGGGCTCGATGACAAGGTTTTCCTTTAAGATATAGATTTGTGGTCAACCTTGATAAAATTTAAATCTTGAATACATGGATTTAAGTATAAAAGGACATCTTCTCCCCTTATTTGGCATATAAAATCATATGCAAGCTATAATCAAGCACACACATTCAATCATTCAAGTTCAAGGAAGCTATCAAGAGCTATCAAGCATCGAAATCTTTATCCTCATGGAATAAAAGTGTTTTCTTTCATAGACCTAGCTTATTTCCCCCATTGGAGGCCAAGAAAATGATTTTTCTATCAAGAAAAGAGATCCACATTCATCCATCAATATTCATTATTATCTCTCTTCCCCAATCAAACATTGTGGTGAATTAGAATATTTATTTCATGAGGTTTTGTCTTGCATGATTTCCTTTTGGGTTTTTGTGTTTAGTCAAAGCTATTGCATTAAAATACTTAATCACATTTGAAGAAGTAATTGCATCTACAAGGTATGATATACTTCATTATCTAGATCTAGCCTCTGCTACATGACAATACACTTCCCTTTATTTTATTTTATTTTATTTCAAGGTTGATTCCTAATAAAGGGTTTGAATAAGGAAAACCTCTTTCTTCAACCTTCTTCCTTGTTATTCTATGTGCAGGATTAGATTGCAGAGCTTAGTTTTTGGATTTGGGAAGTTCAGGTGCATTTGCAGATCCTTAGAAAGTTTCATCAATTTTTGCTACAAAAAAGTTGACTAGTTGACTTATTCACAAAAAATTGACTTGTTCCCAAAAATTCTGTTGTTCCCTTCAAAAATTTAGTGAGATTTCAGGTGAAGAAAGATATAGGTCTCTTCCTTCTAGATATGAAGTTATAGTAGAATTCAAGGTTCCAACAACAGTCAAATTCTAATTCAAAGTCCCACCTTCTCAATCTTGTTTCCATGTGCACTTGTTCCTACCTCTTTCTCCTTGGAGCTTAGTTTATTAGATCAGATCTATCCTTTATAATTTATCAAATAAAATTTTTATTAAAGAATATACAAATCCCATTGAGATTAGATCTTGCATTGACACCCAACGTCCTTTTGGTTGTGCTAATCAGATTCACTTTTTGGTGGTTTTTCATTCCAATGTATGTAGGAATTGGGTTATATTAGCTTCCATCTTGCTTCTCCCATTTCCCACTTTACACCTAGTATGGTGACTAGTGAAAAATTGATAAAGTGGAACCATCATTGCATCCTTTTCTGATATGGAGGGAAACAAGAAATAAAGAGAAGCATGGAGCTAAGGAATTAATAGTGTGGGATGACCTTAAAGATTTTTTATATACTTGCATGGAACGTATGAAGGAGACAAAAACACCAAAGAGAAGAAAGTCAAATACTCACCATAAAACTACTACTTTAACAACCCCATGGGGAAGTCAGAGAAGGATTGAAACTGACATAGGTACCTCTTCTAGATTTTTTTTTTTTTTTAAAAACTATTGTATGTTATAAAAGCCATAATATGAAGTGTTTAGTAGGGTTTGGGAGACAATATGCTTGGGGTAGCCCATTTTTGTAAAAAATTTAATGGGGTTTGAAAGGAAAGGGGTAGATTGTTTATTTTTTGGGCATGACCCCATTTTGAAAATCCTTTGTATATTAGTAGGTAACTTACCATTGTAAATTGTAACCACCTAACATGTGTGTATAATTTCATGATTGTTTAGCACCCACCTTAGTGTTGTTTCATAGTGGGACTTCATATACACTTAATAGACACCTAAATTCAATATAGGTCCTCTATTATATTAATATTGTTTAAAATCAATGTAATCACTTATTTCTAAGTGTTCTCTCTTTTTCCTCTAATCCAATAATCTATTTCATCACCTAGGCCCTATGTTACCATTTGTGGCCTTCGTATTCTGTCTTGATCTCAAAATCAACTATAATTTGTAATCCAACATCCTCTAATTGTACAGGACCCATGGTCCCTTTTTAAGATCTGATTGCATAGAACATAAAACCTTTGGCATTGTGTTCTTGGGTGTTAGAAAAACTGAGAGGGAGGGGGGGGGGGGGGAATAAGTGGCCNGGGGGGGGGGTGAATAAGTGGCCTCAAAATTTAATCCAATAATCCAACCTAAAATTATATCACACATATAATACCTTCAATTATCATTGATTCCTACAAGATATATGCCTTTAAGTATTCTTAACAAATATGTACTACTCAGTGAATATACTGTTTATCTTTTTCTAAGCTTTACCAAAAAGTAGCAATTAAACTTAGTGTTTACCGACCAATCCTGTTTTAGTAATATGTAAAGAAAAACATCAAAGCAATGAACCATATACACATTTGACACATGGAATTTTAATGTGGAAACCCTGTTAAAGGAAAAACCACTTGGGACCGATAACCCAAAATTTTCACTCTTCTGAAGTGAGTTTGGTGAAGAGCCAATCCTGTTAAAGGTTACAAACACATTGTTAAGTGCGGCCTTGTTAGAGGATTTAAAACCATCGGTTAGTATTTTGACCTCAGACATTCAATATGTTGTCAACAAGAAAAAATATTTTGATAGTCTTGAGTATCTCAATACATTAAGGACTATTAAATCCCACTCGGTTAAGAGATTTTCTGAATCAATGGTTAAACTAAAATAGTAAATATCTATTCAATAATACAACTTTACTTTGCAGATTTTTAGATCTATTGTAAGTCCATAATACCTCTTTGATCAATGTGCTCTTCAATTCCTTTTCTCCCCTCTTTCTTCTTTTCTTCTCGGTGAATGCTCTTTCTTCTGTTGCTCGGTGTCTACAGAATTCTTGGCTTTGTTCTTTAGCCTATATGACTAGATCTACATGAAGATGTCTATATTCACTAGAATTATATTCAACATTCATATTTTTCATAATGAATTACTTGTCTCTTTATATAGACATGATTTGACCATTTCATCTCCTTGTCTTTCTTGTTCTTGACATAGATTCTTTCTTGATTCAAAAATCTCGCCCTGTATTACTTGAATATTTAAAGCTTTGCTTTAGTTTTATTTCGTATATTTCTCCTTGAAAAATGTGAATAAAAATAGATTTAAATATTTATCTTATCCTTAGTTCAACTGGTCGATGAAAACAAATCAATCAATCAGTTAACTCTAAATATAGCTCCTGCCAGCTAAGTAGTTTTGTTGCTTTCTAACAATAATTGATTTTAGTCATCAACTCTTAGTTTGCCCGGTAACACTTGCTTGGGTACTACTGATCTCAGGTACCATTGTGTCTCTTAGGTAACACTATTCATCGGTATTGTCTATCCGTCGGGTAACACTGTGAACTACTCGGGGTTCATTTTTTCAGTTAACCCTGTCACTCGGTGTATACCTTCATTGACAACAAAAAATTTGTCTCTTTAGATCTTCAAGTGTTGTGATAATATGTGTATGAGAAATCATAACATATTAGGTTGACATTAATGACAATACAATACATTAAATGATTTAATGTCTTCCATTTACTTTCTATAGCTCAGTGATCATCTACTTTGTCATCTTCAAACATTCAATCAGTTATAGTTCATCAATCTCTCCTTTTGGCATTGATGGCAACATACTATCAACTCAATATGAAATATTCCATAACATACCAAACTTATTGTTCTATAACCAATTCAAATATCTGACTCTCGGTAAGCTCTCCTAGCTTAGATTTTATTCTTGTAGAGTTCTTTCCTTCATTCCCTTTATGGATAGGTGTAGCCATTCTATCTTCTTCTTCTGTCTCTCCCTTTGTTGTAGAATCGTTTCTCCCTTTTTTGGATAGATATGCAGTGTCAACTTTTTTCCAATTCTCTCCCTTGGATGGATGGGTTACTTCATTGAATCTCTCTCCATTTCACTGTTCCTCTCCCTGATGGATATTTATTTTCTTTCCCTTTGGATGATCATGATAGATATTTCATATGAATATATTCCTCTCCCTTTGACAACAATGCCAAATAAAATATATCATTGAATTCTTCTGTCCGTCAACAATACAGCTCTGTAGTAGCCAACAATATCTCTGGTGTTTAGTGAAAGTAAGTACCTTCATGTATTGATATGAAATTGAAGTCCATTCTTAGATTGCATCAACATGATTGATCTTTTGATAATGTGTAGGATGATGCTACCTCCAAGTCATCTTAGTGACCAGTAGACAAGGGTCGGACCCCTAGTCTCTTCCTCAGGAACTCAATTGTATCTTTTGGAAATGGCTTTGTGAATATGTTTGCTAATTGTTCTTTGGATTGCACATATTCTACTATCACCTCTTTCTCTTGTACTTGTTCCCTTAAATAATGATACTTAATAGCTTTGTGCTTTTTCTTAGCATGCATTACAGGGTTCTTTGAAATGTTTATAGCACTAGTATTATCACAATAGATAATTACTGGTCCAAGAATTTCCATATTCATAACTTTCATAAATTTCTTGATCCATGCAATGTTAGAGGGTAAAAGCACAATAATCTATCACCCCTAAGGACAATTCGGGGTGCTCATTCACGTTAGACTCGGCCGAGTCTAACATGGCCGAGTTCACATGGGTGCCACACGGCACTGAGTGGCGCCTACATGGCCTGGTACTCTCGATCGAGTACCTCTTGGCCAAGTTATACTTGGTCGAGTATATAAATATTTTTAAAACCCCCAAAACAGCCTGCTAGCCCCTCATTTGCACTTTGAGGGGCTAAGATTCAGCGTATGGAGGTGAAGAAGAAAACTCGGCCGAGTATCAGGCAGGTCCCTTTTTTTTTGTTTTGTTTTTTTAAATGTTTTACTGTATTTATGAATATGTGTAAAATGAATTTTTTTTATCTAGCATTATAATATAATTGTTTTTTTCTTCATTTTCTAGAAATGAATTTTTTTAGGTTGAATATAATTGATGTTATTTCAAAACATTTAAACGCAAACCCAAACTTAAACACAACTAAACGCAAACCCAAATCCAAAATTCTGAAACATTTATACGTGTAAACTTTAAAGTAGGTAAAATCATATAATTTAACCATAACATAAACTAAAAACATAACTATGTACCATTTGAGATTATGTAGGGAATTAATTTAAGATATATATGACTATATTTATTATTTGAGAACCTGCCAAAAATCTTTGTCACAACTTGATCATTCTATCTACATTTTCAGTACGTACTCAATTTTCAATATTCTAGTACATAACAAAACCCTAGAAGTTTTATGTACTAGGTTACATAAATCAATTTTTATATAAATTAAAATCTTAAAATCACTTAAAAGTTATACGTACTTGTGGAATATTTTTTTGATACATATTTGTGCTTAAGGGGATGTCATGAATATTTTTGTTCAGATGGACACACATATATATTATGTACATATATTTATGTTAATTTACATGTACATGTGTGCAATTTTCATTGTTTAAAATTTCTAAACTTTTGTTTCAAAAAAATGTTTCATGTTGAAGATGTAAATTTAATTTGTTTTTAAAATTTAAATATGTATGTAGATCTAGATATTTTTTAATTTTTTAATTGAAAAACATGTTCTTTTTCAACACATGTACACATGTATATTCAAATTGATTTCCTGTACTGAATGTACACATGTATGTGCCCACTTGCAGCGAGTGCACTTTTTATCTATCTAGATATTACATTTCTAAATCACATGGATTCTACTGGTTTAGACCCTAGCATTCATGGTAGTCAGGCCTGACGAGCATCGTCAGGCCACCATGATACCCCATAGAGTCATGATAGTCATAGACAGGAGAGTATCACGAGGATGCACACCGCTCTAGCTGCGCTAGAGAGGATGTTGCAGAATAGTGATACCCTCCCTAATAGGGAGAAATTGATTTCCATTCATATAGAGTTGATGAGTGTGATTTAGAAGGATGAATCATACAATCTGTATGATGATTCATTTATTGATTCTTTTTACCATAGCCTATCTAGCACTATTATAGGTACTATTGGTTGGAGGACAGTTGGTGGGGATGTTACTGTTACTCAGGTTAAGAACATGTTTGGGCCCCATTACATAGATAAGAAAGTGGTTAGAGCATATAGGGTCACAAAATGTACAGATCAGTTAGTAGCTCCTTTTATATATCCCAGATGGTTGGCGGAACATCATATGTGGCCCCAAAAGGATGAGGTGCCCTTATATTTTTGCAAACAATTGTTTGCAGAGTTCCACTTAGGGCATGATGTCGATTACACAGATTTACCTCCACATGCTGGTTAGGGTTGGGGGAGATACCAGGATAAGTGTAGATGACCTGATGCACCACACCCCCTAGTAAGAGGCCATTGGTGGGTCAAAACCTTTTGGTTCTTACAAAAGGTTTGGAGACCTACACTAGAGTAGGACATGTTGCTACTAAGGATGCATGCATAGATATGTTTTCTAGAATTGCCACCATCAGGACTCAGGTCGATGAGTTGTCATCTGATTGTGTGGGTGGGTACATACTCAGATCCCAGATGAGCGCAGGCGTTGATCCTTCTAGTCCATTTTATGATCCATACATTCGATATGATCTTCCCACTCCATATGAGATATTACGGCTACCAGAGGATTATTTGCATGACATGAGCTCCAGTTTAGTCAGTGATCTCCTTACAGCTTACCAGCACATTTCTACGACACATGGGGTTCCTCCACATGATATTTCTACATTTTTTTGAGGAGACCAGGCCTCAAGATCCTCCACATGCAGCAGTCAAGGATGAGGAGATGCAAAGGTAGGTACCTCTAGATAGGAGGATGTCCAGATACATCCTACAGCTCCATGACAAAGTGTGGATGATCTTACACCGCCTCAACAACATACACAGGCTCCCCTATATCAGACACCTATGACCTCCCGATTTCACACTGGATTCTCAAATTTGCTTATGGATGACGAGATTGATCCTGAGAAAGTGTCCTTACATTATTCTAGGTTATCTGACATTGGACATGCATTACACCAGGTACACTTGAAAGGTCATTTAATTTCAAGATTCAAGAACAATTAGGTAATTTTGTACATTTAATTTATTTATATAAATTCCATTGATATAAATAAATGTAACTATATATATTTTAAATTAAATTTCAAACCAGGGCACAGGACACTACGATAATATAAAATTAGTTTATTCAAACTATATCAAATGAAGATTAAAGTTCACTAAGTTATGTAAACAAGTTGAATAATATGAAAATGACATACATATATATGTATACCTTGAAGTTCATGTTGTCAGAGTGCACGCTTCACACATGCTCCTACTCCATCATGCTCCTCTTTTCCATGTCCACTTTCAAAGAAGTTCCAAATAAACTTAACATTGTGTCTAGCATGTTGCATAGCTAACTAATTAAAGGCTTTTGCAGATTTAAATTGACCTGCACAATAATGTGACAAAAAATATTATCTCTAGATCTTAGATATAATTGAAATGTACTATTTAAAAGAAAATTTAATTCAAGTTTACTTACCCACACTCCCATCAGACCAGATCCAGTGTTGTGAAGCATTTATGCCATGACTCACAAGATTCTAGAAAAACATGCCAAACCAATGAGCCACATAAGTCCTATTGTGAACCTTATCATCGCTGATATAGAAATAAACCTCCTTGATGATAATGCATTCATTTTGATCTATACTTTCAATCTCATCCAAATCAAATTGTGCATGTCTATAGGTCACATGGACAAATATTGCAACTTGATCAGAATGATAATATTGACTTTGA
>MU224422.1:2699003-2710001 GCA_018584345.1 Thuja plicata
AAATTTCTACAATCATTGCATTCATTTTTTATACATTGGACATTGAATTCATCAAAGTCTTCTGACTTATCACATAAAATGGATTTCACAAATTTTGTTGTACTTCCAGGAACCATATCTAAATTAAATACTGCCATAACCTTTTTATATGATTGCAAATATTGGTGAAAATCAACATGATTTCTACAAAAACATGTTTCACGAACCTTATTTATGTACACAAAGCAAGGACGCAACATCTCAAACATTCTCTGACCTATTTTCACATTTGAAAATTCTTGTTTGAATGTTTCAAATAGTTCACTTTGTGTAGTATCAACAAAATGTTTTAGATGTGAAATCTTCATACCGGTCTCGTCATCTTTAATATGTATAGTGTCCCTTCTATTGGAAGAAACACGAGAGTGGTTAGTCCAAAATTCAATGACTGTGTGGCATGCCTTGTTGGCAACCAAACCTCCAAAAACACACCAAATCAACAAGTTGGCACTTCTGCTGGTTTTTTCTCTATTGAAACTTAACAATGTCAAAAAACTAAAAGTACCCTTTTGTAGATCTTGGAACTAAGATTCTTGACATATAATTTTTATATTGTTTTGACTACATAACATTGAACAAATTTGTTGAAAGATGCATGTAGGTTATTAAAGCTTTTGGAAGTCATTGATTCGGATAATATAAAAAAATACTAAATCAATTCAATTTTTTTTAAAAATCATAGATAACACTAGAGAGGAGAGTCCTCTTCAATAATATCTAATTTATTTGGTTTTTGGTATAGTTTTGATAGGGGAAAAATGGCGGGAGACAAAAATGGTTGATTTCAACTAAGTTCAACTTTGAATACTTATAACGAGCAAAGTATACATCGAAAACACTTTTTTTTTTTTTTGGGAACTAGCTATACATGTCATCTAAAATATATTCTAAAATTGGAGGAAAAACTAATGTTTTACTTATAATGATTTGGCGGGAAGTAAACTCCCTAATTTACAGTATTTTTCACGAAATGAAAAATAGACCTTAAAATTTCAAAACACATATTAATTTTGGTTCAATTTTTTTTTAAAAATTTATATGCATATAATTCAGCCTATTTCACACATTTCAACAGTTTACATCATCTTCAAATTCTCAACAGAAATGTGAATTTTATGCCCTTGAAGTTTTACAGTTTTTGTGTTTTCATCCTTTTCCTTTGTAAAAGGGTGATAGATTATTGTACTTTTACCCTAGAGAAAATTGCAGCAGCAACCACATATTCTCATTCTGTAGTTGATTGAGATATACATCCTTTCTTTTTACTTATCCATGTGACAAGTATATCACCCATAAATAATGCTCCTCCTATTGTGCTATTTCTATCATCTATGTTTCCATCCCAATCAACATCAGTATAAACTTGTAGCTAAAATTTTCCTTCTTTATTAAACCACAAGCCATAGTCTTCGGTATTCTTTAGATATCTCAGAATTCTTTTGACATAAGTCATGTGTGATTCCTTGGGATTGGTAGAGAATCTTGCAACTATACCAAATACATGTGCTATATCTGGTCTAGTATGTACAACAAAGATTAGTTTGCCAATCATAGATCTGTATAAGGTCTGATTTACCTTGGGCATCTTGTCTTCCTTTTTCAATTTGCATCCGGTTGCTATAGGTGTTCCAAATGGTTTGGAGTTATCCATCTGGAATATCTTCAGAACTTCTTTGATGTATTTGGATTGTGTGATGTAGATGCCTGCATTCTGTTGTAGAATCTGTAGACCAGGAAAAAGTTTGATCTCTCCAAACATTGACATCTCAAATTCTTTTCTCATTTCATTAGAAAATGATTTGCATAACATATCATTATCTCCAAATATGATATCATCAACAAATATCTCAGCAATCAAAACTTTATCATCAGTATCTCCTTTCAAATATAGATTACTGTTATCACTTGTTCTTATAAATCCAATACTAATGAGATAAGATTGAAGTCTTTCATACCATGCTCTCGATGCTTTTTTCAATCCATACAAGGCTTTGTGTATTATACAAACCATGTTCCTCTTGTTAGGATTAACAAACCCTTAAGGTTGTTCAATGTATACCTCCTCTTCTAGTATTCCATTTAGAAATGCAGATTTAACATCCATTTGGTATACTTTGAATACTTTGAAAGAAGCATAAGCAAGTAGAATTCTTACTCCTTCTAGTGTAGCAATGGGTACAAAGGTTTCTCAATAGTCAATACCTTCTTCTTGTGCATACCCTTTGCATAATCTTGCTTTGTTCCTTGTGACTTCTCCATTCTCATTCAGTTTGTTTCTGAATATCCATTTGGTACCAATGACATTTTTGTCACTCGGTCTAGGTACCAATGTCCATGTTTTATTCTTCTCAATCTGTTCAATCTCTTCATTCATTTCACTAGCCCATTCTTGATTGTCAAGTGTAGTATTAATAGATTTAGGCTCAAAATCACAAATCAAACATCTAGTGTTAAGTGACTTACTTCTTGTTCTCATTCCAGGTCTTTTGTCTCCAATAATTTGGTCCTGCGGATGGTGTCTTCTCACATATTTGGAAAGTATAGGTTTAGATATCTGTTCCTCATTTTGATCATCATTTTGACCTTCATCTTGATCTTCATTATCACTCGATTCACCATTGTGAGAATTTTCTTGATTTTCAGTGTGTGCAGCCTATTGCTCAGTTGCATTGTTTTGTCACTCGGTAGCGATACACTATTGCTCGGGAAAGGTGTCAGGTTCTTCACTGTAGACAAATATATTGTAATATTTTGGTTCCTTTCTACTTTCCTCATCATTTTTCTTAGCAAATTCATCCACTTTAACATTTGTACTTTTAATGATTTTGTTAGAGGATTTGTTAAGACATTTATAAGCTTTGCTTTTGGTAGAATATCCTAGAAAGATTCCTTCATCACTTTTGGTGTCAAGTTTCCCATTTCTATCATCTTTCAATATATAACATTGACTTCCAAAAACTCTAAAGTAACTTACATTTGGTGTACTGTATCCATACCATATCTCATAAGGTTTCTTATTGGTGTCTTTCTTTAATTGAACTCAGTTTAGTGTATAGAGAACAGTACTTGCAACTTCTCTCTAGAATGTTTGTGTGCTGCCTTTTTCAATCATCAATGTTCTAGCACAGTCAACATTTGATCTATTCCTTCTTTCAAAAATCTCATTTTTCCATGGTGTTCTTGGTGTAGAAACCTATCTTGTAATTCCATGCTCATTACAAAAGTTAGTGAATTCATCAGAAATAAATTATTCTCCTCTATCTGATCTTAAACATTTAAATTCCCTTCCACTTTGTTTTTCAACTATAGCTTTATACCATTTGAACATATTGAATGCTTCAAATTTCTCTTTTAAGAACATGACAATCATCATTCTAGAATAATCATCAACAAATAGAATGAAGTATCTATCACCATAATAGCTCTTTGTTCTCATTGGTCCACATAAGTCAGTATAGACTAACTCTAGACTAGAATTAGATGTGTAGGTTTTTCTCTTGAAACTAGACTTTGTCATTTTTCCTTTTTGATAATTCTTGCACATGACATGGTCAGGTTTTGACATACTCGGCAAGCCTCTTAATTTTATTTTCTTTCTTATCCTAACCATGTTGTCAAAATTCACATGACATAACCTTTTATGCCACAACCAAATGTCTTCATTTCTAGCCAATAAACAAGTGGTCTAAATATTATCAAGATACAATAGGTTACTGTTCAGGCTTAGAATTGTCACCCCAAATCAGGCATTAAGGCTTCATGGAAATTCTATCTGACAATGGAAACTTCCTATAGCTGTGTGTGAACTATGAATGAGGAAGAGTCTCCAGATTCTAGGCCGGTTCCTATTTGGTATGGAATATCACCTCTTGATTGAAAACTGAATTGGGAAAAGGGAGAAAGATTTAAAATTGAAATTGCATGAATAAAACTTGAAAGGTGATACACCAAATAGATTCAGATCTCTTAAAGATTCAAACTGACACTCACTTAACACACCTTAGTGATCTCTTCACTATCATTCACTGTCCAATATATAGGCTAATTAGAAGGCCACAAATAGGGTTTAACCACAAGTAGTAATCTTACTATTAACAACATGCAAATTCTACAAAAAGGCTTATTTTTAGGAATCTAGAATAGGGAATGATACAATCCACTAATCCATATTCCAGATGAATTACACTTGAATGCAGAAAATTGAAAAGGATTTGAACAAATGATCACAAAGTGTATGAAAAGTGGGGAAACTATATTCTTCTCAAAATCTATATGCAATTACATGTATGAATTTTAGAATAATGGCAAGGAATACATGCATCCTCTTGCACAAAATCAAAATCACAAGCATGAACTCACACTGGATACAAAAGTATAAAAAGACAACTATAGGAAATAGAAATTCACTAAAGCTCCTCTCTCCACAATCTTGACCCCCTTAAACATGAAGCCAATCCTCCACTAAATAGCCAACATGGCTTATTTCAAAAAATATTTCCCCCAAAAAACCCTCAATGATAAAGATCTCCTAAACTATAGGGCCAAATTAACACCCTAAATCAAAACCCTAAGTTTTGCACCCCTAAGTTAATAGATAATAATATATGTTATTACAAACTTTATCAACTTTTACCTATTCGAATACATGACATTCGAACCCCAAATGCATTACAACCTTACTTGAAAACCCAAAAACCTAACCTCAAAGGGATGAAACCCTTATCAACTCGGCATCATAATTAATCCTAACTCTGCCGACACCATACCACTATAGTTGATGTAGCTGTAGTTTGTTTGGTCACCATGGTTTGTAGTCGACTTGACCATCTCAGTTTGAAGGGATAGTTTTGAGACTTCATAGAACTAAAGGTACCATCGTGGCAATATGGAGGGAATGTCAATGCAATGGGAACTGCAACTAAATTTACTCCATCTGACAGTGGATTTCAAATGTGAGTAAAACAAAATGCATTTTCATCTATTTCATTTGTGAGTTAGGGTTTTTTTCTTTGTGGCGCCACCATGTTGAATCTGGAAACCATGATCTCTGCAATGTATCTGCCTCTGTTCTATGGAGAAACTCCAGTTTCATGAGCTATAGGGGGAAGAAAAAATGTAGTTTTATGTTCACCATAACACATAGCATCTTTCTGTTGTATTTTCTTGAATAAAGGCCATGGCTTTTGGTCTTCCTTTGCTTGAGCTTGGGCCTCACAGTGAGTCGAATCTAGTATTGATAAATGCTGGAACACTCGGTAATGTAGTGTCTTTAAGCCAAATACAAATGGTGCTACTGATTTACTTGTAACTTGGGTTTTGAAGTTTTAGCTGTTTGACCACTATCAAGGGCTTTGAATAAATGAAGCCATGATTTTTTGGGTTACCCATGAAGCTCGGCCTTCACTGCTGCTTATGAATGAAAATTTGAAGTAGAACACCTCTCACCTATGGCCACCACTGCAAGTTTGGAATTATTTTGAACTGTGGCTAAGGTGTCAAGCCCATAAAACTTGGTTTTGAACCAGGGATGCCTCATTCATAGTTTCAGACTCATCCCTAGTTTGTAGTGTACCATGAGACTAGAAGAAATACTGCGGCCTCTGATGTTTGTCTTGAAAGTGTCATGACCTATCTTTGGCTTCCTCCTTTAGACACGCGGGTAGTAGACCAAGCTATGACTAAATCATTTGGACCACAAACCACCACGTGGATTCTCTTCAGCAAAAACATAGCTTATGACTGAAAGATGTGGTAGAAACATTCAGTTTTAAGATATGACATCTTTCAGTCATAAGCTTCATGGTTTTTCTGCAATTTGATTAAAACCATGACTGAAAGTGAAATGACAAGGCAGAAGACACATTGCATACACAAATAATTTTACTTCTTCTTTCAACTGTTTATTTTGTTAGCAGTTTGGGTATATCTTCTCTTTTTCTAATTTTTTTTCCCCTTTACTGTCAACATATGTAGATTCAAACAAAAAGAAACCATTTCACTGATTTAAATAGAAACTTGCTTTCCTTTTGGCTTCATTTATCTATCCTCATACTCGACTGCATCTTGGGGCTTTTCAACAGATAAGTAATCATCGTTATTTTGCTTATGGCTTTTTGAATTGCAACACAAAATAGTGATGCACTATTGTAGTCGATAATCACTGTTAACATTAGGCTCTACTAGATGTTGACTATTGTAAAATACTCACAAGGCTATCAAAATGGTCTTTACTTTCTGTTTAATGCTTGAAATTTTCTATTGTCTATTGCTCATGCTGTCATCTACAAAACCCACATGGCTTTTGCAGCTATATCTTCTGTTTAGCTTTGATTCTTGTCTTGTACTTTGTAATAAAACATGAGTCTTCATTTTGTCAAATGCTCTTTTGCTTAAAAAAAATATTCTTTCAATTTTCAAACCAAAATATGTAAATCATAATAGATGTCACCCTGTCTGATGACACTTTACTTGTCTGAAACAGTCATACACAAGATATTTAAACTGCAATACTATGTTTAAAAACACATTCAATTCACAGTTCTACTGATAATAGTGGGCACTTCTCAAAATGGAAACACAATATTTTGAATATGTTGTTGTCTTTAATGCATAAAATATACTGTCCTCCTTTTTGGGATGTATTCGAGAAAGAAAACCCATGGGGTTCAAGCACGGGCTCGTGACTCCCTTGGGTTTTACCCAAAAATAGGAAACCCTAATTTTCTTGTATATTTCTTTTATCAAGATTATATCTGCTGCAGTGTTATCATGAATGAACATATTTTAAAAAAAACATCAGTATGAGATTTATTTGTTTCAAAACCTTGCATAAAAATAATTTTTTGAAACTTTGTATAAAACAATATACACAAGATATTCAAACTGCGTCTATTCAGAACCATTAATAATGGCCTCAATTGATGAACTTGCTGGATATCCTATGATATTCTGTCCACCATGCTTGTATATTGTGTGTGCTCCACCATTATAAATGTAATCCCATGTTGATAATGAGGTTGTTGATCATTGCTCTCACTGTAGTATAACAACATTTCTCAACCTCCTTTATCTGCATGATCTCTAATGAACTTTTAGATTCTTTCAATTCTGTATTTTTCCAATTCAGCAAAAACCCATTTTTTGACCATGTTCCTCTCTGTAGCATCATTTTGACTTCATTCATGCATTTGAACCTTATACTGGTTTCAGTTATACATACCTACCCACTTGCACACAAAGCACTATTTAATTTATTAGGTCATCAGATAATATGCATCAATTAACATTTGTGAGTGAATGTATACTAGGATGACATTCACTCATGAGTGTTGGTTGGTTTGTATCATTTGTTGAACTAGTAAGTTAACCAAATTCTGAAAAAAAGTTTCTCGAATGATATGCTAAGTTTGTTCAAATATCTAATTTCATAGAAAAGAATAACATATATATATCAAAGTGATCATAAATAGTGAAAGGTTTCATGTTTGGAACAAGTCCCTTTAATACTATTTTTTAGATACTATGAATGAATGTTTTCTTGTTACATTGATTTCATCAGATTGATATGCAGCTTTAGAAGAACTGATTGTATGTTGTTTGTGTTGCATGTATTTCTTAGATCCAACTGGATCTAACAACCCACTTTCTTCTCCTGATGCAGGTAAACCCTAAGAGACCTAAATGCAGATGCAGAAATCAACCACAAGGCAATGCATGGGACCCTTACTCCATACTTTCAATTATGCCTTCTATTCTATAATGTACTATTATTGACATGAAAATAAAGATGAAACAACACTTGTACCATACATTCAGTTTGAATGCACAATGTATTTGACCAATTATAGTTTAGAAATTCTTGAATGTGATCAACTCTTAGAGTACAAATGATAACTTCTAAAAATGAATGTAGTGGTAGAATATTTATTAATAATATCTGAAGGATAATATTAATGGGACTCTTCAAAAATGTAATTTTTTCCTATTTGTGGTTACTTTGATGCAATGCTAAAAATTAGGATAACAATTTTGGTGACCTCTGCTAGATGTCTACTTGCTAGACACAACCCTAGACCTTTATCCTTGGGCAATAGAGTTAGGAAAGCAGAAACCATGAATGCAATCATTTATTGAAATAAAAATGTAGCTATCCTAGACCAAAGCAATCTAAATACCTAAGCAGCCTAGAGACCTATGTGCTTGGACAACACTTATTGAAAATAAAACCTAGAGTAAAACCTAAGACTCAAAGCAAAGCTTGAGGTGAATTCCATTAACTAGAATTTGTAGAACTTCTCCATCAGTTGTGGACAACTGATAAGCATTGTCTTCTCTACACGCTGTAATAACAAAAGGGCCTAACCAAAAGTTGTCAAATTTATCATGTTAGCCTGGCCTGCTTTTTAGTACATCCCACCTGAGTACTAGATCACCTTCTTTGTAATCCCTAGATGTATCCTTCTTGTCAAAAGACTTCTTAGTCTGTGCTTGAATTAGTTCCATAGTTTCAAAGGCCATGTTCCTTTCTTCCTCCAACTGTAATAAACCAGCATACCTCAGGGTAAGGGAATCACCTTCTTCAAAAATCAGCATTTGATCAGCTAGCTGTAATGCAAGAAATTCTGTAGATATGGGTGATCGGGCCTCTTTTCCATAAAAAATAACATAGGGTGAATTCCCAATTACCTGCTTAGGTGTAATTCTATCCAACCACAAATCTGCCTTTAACTTAGAATGCCAATCTCTTTTGTTTCCTTGCAAGGTCTTCTTGATGATCCTGATTAGGTTTTTATTGGTAGACTCTGCCAGACCATTACCCTATGGATAATAATTAGAAGAAGTGCTTAAATAAAAACCATTCTTGACAGTCCATTCAGTTATAGATGATCCCACAAAAGCCAAGGCATTATTTGATACTATGGAGTGAGGAACTCCAAACCTTGTAATAATATCATCATAGAAATTCAGAACAACATTTCTAGAAGATTCTTTTAGTGTAATGGACTCAGTCCACCTAGTGAAATAATCTATAGCAGTTAAGATCCATTTATGCCCTACACTGGAATTAGGGTTTATTGGTCCAATAAAGTCCACTCCCCACTTGTTGAATGGCTGATAAATAATGATTGGTTTCAGAGGCAATGCTGCCAACCTTTTTTTTCCTGCAAACATAACACAATTTTGGCATCTCCTTGCCCATGAATGAGTATCTTTGAATAAATCTGGCCAATAATAGCTAGCTCTTAGAATTTTCCATGTTGTAGTTTTGGGGTTGAAATGCCCTCCACAAGATCCGTCATGAAATTCAGATAAAATCTTATTCTGATCAGTATAATCTATACATCTAAGAAGCATACCAGCAAGATCTTTCCTATACAGAATGTTATCAATTAGCACATAAGGAATAGATTAAAGCCTGAAGTACCTTCTTTGGCTCTGTCAAGATGCATTGGATACTGACCAGTTTGCAAAAATATGGTCATATCTGATAACCAAGATGCTGAATCATTAATCAGTACAGAATTACCTTGGGGTAAAATGGCATCTTCAGTAGTTTTAACTTGAACCTCTCATTTTTTCATTTGAGCACATAAGCCTTTCCCTCTAACCAGCTTGGTTACATGAATTTGTACATCATACTCCATGACTTTAGTTATCCACCCTGCCCTCTTTTCACTGACATCTTTATTTAAGAGAAATTGTTTAATGCTAGGGTGTGCAATCATCAGATGTATCTTGTTCCCAGAAACCATATGTTTGAATTTCTCTAAGGCTTTTATAAAAGCTAGTACATGCTTTTCTACAAAACTGTATCTTCCCTCATAATTATTCATACCTTTACTGAAAAAGGCTACTGGCTGCTCCCGTCCTTCCTCATTCTTTTGCACCAACATTGCTGAAACTATGTCAATACCACCATAAGCATATAAAACAAAATCCTTGGAGAAGTTAGGATTAGCCAAAGTAGGGGCTGAAGATAATGCATGTTTAATTTTCTCAAAACTCTCTTTTCCCTTAGTAGTCCAGCTGAAAGGCATATTCTTTTTTAACATAGAAGTCAAAGGATTTAATAAATTTGCAATATTAGGAATAAAGCTCCTAACAAAATTTATCCTTCCAATAAAACTTTGCAATCCCTTTTTATGTTTTGGCAGTGATAATTCAAGAATTGCATGAATCCTTTTAGGATCTATTGTTTTACCTTCTTTAGACACTTGGTACCCCAAGAGTTTGCCTTCATGTACTGCAAAAATAGACTTTTTTGGATTAAGAGAGATTCCAAACTCTCTACATCTCTGTAATATTTGTTTCAAATGATCTATGTGCTGGTTTGCAATTTTGTTGTAAATGGTAACATCATCTAGATATACTAGAACAAAATTATACATCAAATTTTTGAAAGCCATGTCCATTGCTTTCGAAAAAGTAGCCCTTGCATTTGACAGACAAAATGGCATTCTTTTGTAAGCCATTGTACCCCATTTAGTGGTAAAGGCTATTTTGAATTGATCAAATTTTTTAACCAAAATCTGGTTATAACCAGAATATCCATCCAAGAGTGAGAATCTTTCAGAACCTGAAACATATTGAAGGATCTATTCCATGGAAGGAAGAGGATGTCTATCCTTTAGAGATGCCCTATTTAGGTCTCTAAAATCTACACAAAGTCTTATCTCTCCATTTTTATTTCTTATTGGAACTAGATTGGAAACCCATGATGTATGCTTTATTGGGAATACTATACCTCCATCTAAGAGCTTTCTTAGTTCTTTTAGCATTAAAGGTTCCAATTTTGGGTTTATGGGCCTTTGCCTTTGCCTGATTGGTTTTTCCATTTGGTTCTAACTCTATGGTATGTTGAGTCAGTTGAGGATCAAACCCTTTTAAATCAGCATAATCCCAAGCAAATACATCACTATATTCTCTGAAAAGATCAATAAACAATTCTTTTTCTTTGGG
>MU224422.1:2724501-2756441 GCA_018584345.1 Thuja plicata
ATTTCCACCGCCCGAGAAGGTTCCAGAAATTTAGCCCTTAGGGCCGATCAAACTTAGAATTATTTTATTTTTCATTTTAATACATCAAAGTCGGCTCAAAATAACTTTTGAAACCCGAAAATTTTGATGGAAAAATTATTTTCTGCTATTTCAGGTGGCCCAACTTTCGGAGACCATAAGTCATCACTAGTTGACCCGATTGACTATTATAACCCCATTTCAAAAACACTGCGAAGCAATCTACAACAACTTGATGATGCAAGCATCATCAAGCCCAAGCTTCGACCTCATCCGGGGCCTCTAAAGCCTTCAAAAATGAGCTCGAAGTTTCTGTACCCTATTTTCAATACCGAAAATTTTCAATATCTACAAAACTAGACCTGATCTAGCCATGAAACTTCACTGGCAGGCTGATATGACTGAGATGAACCTCCACATGCAAAATCAGAATATTCCGAGATCGTATGACCAGCTTACTAAAAATAGCAAGTTTCCATAAACAACACCTCTGCACAAGGTAGCCCTTATTGAAAAGAAAACAGAAATATTTTTGGGTGATGCAAGATTGCCCTTACACCCAGGATGCTCTTGCATCAATTACCTTTTGTTTGTTCACCAGTATCGACCAACCTTCCTATTTAATTATAGATCTTTTCCTTTTTGTTCTCAAATTCAACTCGGTGTCCAATGTTATTTAGCTATGAAACACTCAATAGATTATAGTTAAGTCCTTTAATCCAATATGCATTTTCACATCTGATCAGATTATTCAACATGATGGTTCCTTTTCCTTCAACTGGACAAGGTGAGTCATTACCCATCCTAACTGATCCACCATTATAATATTCAAAAGTTTCAAACTTTTCCTTATCTCCAGTCATGTGTTGAGTAAAGCCACTATCAATAATCTAGACACCATTTTTGCTAACTTTAGATATGAGTGCAGTTTCAACATACATTTCTTCTTCGTCTGAATCATCCTTCATAGCAATAAATACTACCTCAATATCTTCATCAGATCCAGTGTCAGTATTTTCAGCTTTTTTCTCAACCAGGTAACAAGCCTTCTTGCCTTTGTCCTTGTAGTCTCGGTTATCTCTTCTATCAAAGTGTCAGTTTCTTCGGTAGTCTTGGTCATCACTTCTGTCAAACTTCTTTTCATAAGATCTGTCATTATTTGTTTCATCTTTTCTCTTGTTAGGGCATCTAGCAACACAGTGTCCAATTTTGTTGCAATTAAAACATAACAATGGTAATTTACCTTTCTATCTTCCCTTACCTCTTTTCAATCTTCTAGCCATTAGTGATTCAATTTCATCAAGCTCTTGTTCATCACTATCACTTTCACTATCATTTCTCATAGTGTGTCTATGATTTGATTTACTTATTTTCAGAGAAGATTTGAATGCAGACTCAATATTTGGTAAGACACTATTGTCATAGTTGCTCATCTCAAATGATTTAAGTCTACCAATCAAACTATCAAGAGTAACATTGTTATTTTCTACTATCATTTCTTGAATTGCAGATACTCTAATACCATAAAAAGGTAGTAAGGTTCTCAAAATTTTACTTACCACTGTACTGAGTGATGTTCTCTCCTTATTTCATTCTAAGGTCATCAAACTTTCCTCTTAGGATTTTGGCTTTAGCTCTCAATACATTTGTATCTCCTTCATGTACTAGCTTGAGTTTGTCTCACATTTTCTTTGTAGTGGTGCATGTTTTGACATCTTCAAATTCAACATTGGAGAGTGAAGAAGAAAGTTCTATCATCATAGAATTGTGTTCATATTTCTCTCTCAATTGATCAACTATCAGAGGTCTAGTAGGTTAAAAAAATTAAGTATCCAAGTATTGTGTGACATCATTTCCAATACCTGATAGGTGGAGTCTTATCCTACCTTTCCATGATGCAAAGTTGTCTTTGTTCAACTTAGGCACATCCCTTTTACTCATCTTGTGATCTTTATCTTGAGTCTTGAAACTCTCTTCCAAGCACCAAAGCTCTAATACCAATTGTTATAATAAATGAGAGGGGGGTGAATCAATGGCCTCAAAAATTAATCCAATAATCCAACCTCAACTTATATCACACATATAATACCTTCAATTATCATTCAGTTCTACAAGATATATGCCTTTAAGTATTCTTAACAAATATATACTGCTCGGTGAATATACTGTTTATCTTTTTCTAATCTTTACTGAATAACGTCAATTAAACTTAGTGTTTACCGACCAATCCTATTTTAGTAATGTGTAAAGAAAAAAGTCAAATAAATGAACCATATACACATTTGACACATGGATTTTTAATGTGGAAACCCTATTATGGGAATAACAACATGGGATCGGTAACCAAAAATTTTCACTCTTCTGAGTGAGGTTAGTGAAGAGCCAACCCTGTTAAAGGTTACAAACACACTGTTAAGTGTGACCTTGTTAGATTATTTAAAACCATTGGTTATTCTTTTGACCTAAAGCATTCACTATGCTGTCAAAAAGAAAAAACCTTTTGATACTCTTGAGTATCTCAATACATTAAGGACTGTTAAATCCCACTCGGTTAAGAGATTTTATGAGTCAATGGTTAAAATAAAACATTAAATGATATGTTCAATAATACAACTTTACTTTGCAAATTTTTAGGTATATTGTAAGTCCATAATACCTCTCTGATCAATGCACTCTTCAATTCCTTTGTTCCCCTCTTTCTTATTTTCTGCTTGGTGAATGCTCTTGCTTCTGTTGCTTGGTGTTTGCAGAATTATTGGCTTTTTTCTTCAGCCTGTATGATCAGATCTACATGAAGCCTTCTATCTTCACCAAAATTATATTCAGCATTCCTCCTTTTCATAATTAATTACTTTTCCCTTTATATAGATATGATTTCACCATTTCATCTCCTTGTCTTTATTGTTCTTGACGTAGATTCTTTCTTGATCCACAAATCTTTCCATGTATTGCTTTAATATGTAAAGCTTTGCTTTAGTTTTAATCCATAGATTTATCCTTGAAAACTGTGAATAAAACTAGCTTTAAAGCATTAGCTTATCCTTAGTTTAACTGTTCGATGAATACAAATCAATCAATCAGTTAACTCTAAATATAGCTCCTACCAGCTAAGTAGTTTTGTCATTTTCTAACTCCGGTTGATTTCGGTCATCGACTCTTAGTTTTCTCGGTAACACTTTCTTAGGTACTACTGATCTTGGGTACCACTATGTTTCTCGAGTAACACTGTCCATCAAGTAACACTGTGAACTACTTGGGGTTCACTGTTCTTGGTTAACCCTGTCACTCGGTGTATACCTTTACCGACAACAAAAACTTTGTCTCCTTAGATCTTCAAGTTTTGTGACAATATGTGTATGAGTAATCATAACATATTAGGTTGACATCAATGACAATACAATACATTAACTGATTTAATGTCTTGCATTTACTTTATGTAGCTCGGTGATCATTAACTTTATCATCTTCAAACATTCAATCAATTATAGTCCATCATTGGAAACAAAATGCCAAGGGTGTTGTGTTGCCCAAAGATCAGGTTTAAATTTGAATTGGGGTTTTATTTTGGTGATTTAGAGGGATATTTAGATTTACAATAGACTTGGTTAAGTTTTAACCCTTGTGATGTTGTGAGAGGTGTATAAAAACCCTATCTCTCTTGATTTTGGTTATCATAATTATTATTATCAAGCATCTGCATTCATGATCAATCATTCAAGTTCAAGATTTTAAGGCAAGAATTCAAGCATTCAAGATCTATACTTCTTCTCAAGAATTCAAGGTGTTATTTTGCATGGATCAAGCTTCTTTCCCTCATTAAAGGACAAGTAAAGGATTTTTCAATTAAGAAAGGATATACACATAGATCTACATCTTCTTTCTTCTTCTCAATCAAGTATTTTGGAAAACTACAACATCCTTCACATGATGTTTTGTATTTCATGATTTCCTTTTGGGATTTTGTGTAAAGCCAAAGCTATTGCATTAACATATTTTAGCACATTCAAAGAATTATTTACATTTGCAACGCATGCCAAAATCTAGTTTTTAGATCTAGACTCTGTTATATGAAAAAATTCCTTCATTTCCTTTATTTTGTGCTAAGGTTGCTTCCAAATAGGGGCTTGACTGAGGCAAACCCATTTATCCAAAATTTTGCCTATTTTTCTATGTGTAGGTATAGGTGGTGCAACTATCAGAACTATTCTAGAAAATTTAGGACCTGTCTGAGTAGTTGTGAGAGTTTCAGGTACAAATATTGGGAACATACAAAAAATTTGCAAATTGTACTCGGGAATAAATCGTCCACTTCATTTTTCACACTAAAAAATATCACTTCAAATTAAAATAGTAGGTTAGTATAGTCTTCTAGATCCCATAAAATTCATTACAACTATTTACATGCTTTATGTCAATCTGTACTTCCTGATTCTTATTAACTTTTATTATTTAGCCTTCTATTCTGCATCGTCATATCATAATAATCATTCAAATTTTAATCAAAAAAGGATCATTGACCCACTTAGAGCTCAAGTCCTTGATCCTATTGGGACATCTTCCTTTTGATTGTACATAGGAAAAGGTGAATAGTCCACATTGCTAGCCATTTTTCTTATTGTACATTTTGGTGAATTTGACGCATGAAATTTCCATTTTAATTTTGGTTTTATATATCCTTTGTGTGCTTAAATATAATACATTTTATTTCTAGATCTAATTTGGCTAATTTTCATCATGAAATTTACTAAGTTAGATTGGTGTGTGATTATTTATGTTGTTATATTTCTGCTTACTTATCTTTATCAGTCACATGGAGTGAATAATACTTCCTTACATTTAATTTTGTTTATATTCTTTCATGGTTTTCTTTCATATGGTATTATGATACTTTCAAATATATTTCTTCCTTATAAGGCATGTTTTAAGACTTTTATCAATATTTCACATGGTTTTCACGTTCACTTTTTAGAAAAATGAATGGAATATATTGATTAGATAAGGATCTTTGTTGATGAACCTAAAGATGTAATTTTCCTAAACTATCTTAACCCTACTCCTATAATGTCCATTGATCATGAAGATAGATATCAAGCTCCTAACACTCTGATATTAGTGAGACCTAGAGCCTTTCCTCCTCAACCCACCTTAATGTATAGTTTTAACCTGAATATAGTTAATGGTCTTCTTTAGATAAGTTGCAACATTCCTCTTTATATCAAAACATTCTTCATAATACTGATGTTAAGAATTTTATTTATGATTTATCTCCAAGAATAACATTAAGTAGACATGAAGATCTTTATAAACCTTCTTCTTCTTCTCTAACTAAAGAAGATAGGACTAGTGATAGGAATCTTAGTCTCCATAAAGAGAATGTTTCCCTTCCTATTTCTCTTTATACTACAAATTTTTATAAAGCTAGAGATGAGTGTCCTTCCCCCTCTACATTAATGGATAATTAAAATGTGGGTTATGACATTACTTCTCAACAAGTTTATAGTGGACAAGGTCTTGGTATCAATGAACAAGGTATAAAAATCCCTACAGATCCTCATCCATAATTTACTAGATGTGGTCTAGGATTTATACCCCAATCCACCACTTTCTATTCTTCCAATCCTTCTTCATTACACAAACAAGATCCCCTTGACATTATTTTACCAATACCATCCATTGCTACACCTCATTTTGATGATTGTTTGGCTTTGGCTAAAAGAATATTTTGGATTTTTAAATATGATCCTAATATTTGTTTTTCCTTTTATAAATTTTCAAAAGAATCAAAGGCCTCTTAATGATGAATTTTTATGTCTTTTTCATCATAGAAATAAACATCCTCTTGCTAATGGTATTGAATTTAGGCAATTTGTTCAAGGTTTAGTAAATAGATCTCTTATTTTCTTAACAATAGATCTTATTATTTTTCTTGATATCAAGAACCTCTCTCTCTCTCTCTCTCTCTCTCTCTCTCTCTCTCTCTCTCTCTCTCTCTCTCTCTCTCTCTCTCCCCTTTATGTTGTTCTCCATCATGTAATATTAATAGCTAAAATTATTGGGGGATTTTTATTTTACATGGTGCTCATTTTGAGCAGTATAATAGGCACTCTCCCTTTTCCTTCCACTTGGGGGGGGGGCATGGACTCTCTTTATCTTCTTTATTTAATCTTTCAAAGGATCCATTATCTCTTTTTTGGTTGAATCTTTTATATCATGTTGTCATTCCATACATGGACTTGTTTGTTAAGGACCTTTCTCTTTAGGAGATTAGTATCTTTGTTTTACAATTTTTTTTTATCTCTTCTAATGTATTTTACCCACTAATTTTGTATAATGTGACATTATTTATCTTTCTCCTTTCATGGGACCTATTTCTCTCTTTGTGGATTTGCATCCTTTATAGTACATTCTTTGTTGCATGCGATTCTTTGTTTCACACAAGGATTTTTTCATCTTTGTTAACAGTATTTTTTATACCTCATAGAGTATGTCTAATGATTATATGCTTAGGGGATGTATTGCATTTATTCTTTTAAGATACATTATTCCTTTTTTTAATTGTTTATTTTATAAGATGATATCTTTTCTTGCATGAATTTTTTTGTTTTACATTAGGATCTTTTACATCCTTCTTTGCACCTTATTCTCGCTTGAAAGTGCATGTTTATTATAAAATATTTATCACTTAGGATTTATAATATGTCATATTTTCCATTATATTCGCCCTTAGGGGGTAAGGTATCTCTTTGTTTTTTACCTTTATAGGGATCCACTTTCCTTAGTATAGAGGAATTTTTTTATCATGTGACATCCTTTTCTTATATAGAATTATTCATTTTAATTTGGGATTCTCTTATGCAAGAGGTGTTCATCCTTGATCAAAACCTCTTCCTTATTTGCAAAAATATGTTCATCCTAAATAAATACCCTTACTTGGGGTCTTAAAGTGTGTATCCTTCATAAAGAATCCCTTTTTTTCCTAGAAATAGGGGGGTTAAAAAGGGTGCATTCTTTTTCTCATTCCCTCTTTGTCTTGAAGACGCTATATTTTTTCAAGAAATCCTATTGAAGGTAGATGTCTTGTAGCCAATATCTATTTCTTTCAAGGGTGTCTTCGCACTTGTAGATATCCTTTCACGACTATCTATTCCTTGGTTGACAAGAGACTTCCCTTTGTGCTCATATTATGGTATACATTTCTATTTAAGGATATCTCCTTGTTGTTGGAAGTAGGTATCCTTGTTCTCTAATTCTTATGATGCCACCATAGTTCTATGTTTCCATCATAAGGAGGGGGCATACATATGTCCTCCTTGTAAATTATGCATATTTTATTGGTCCTTTGACTGACTTATTTTTTAAGGATCCACATGGAAGCTATACTTTCTATAAGATTAATCCCGTAAGATGCCTCATGCACAAAATTTCAAAGCCGCCCAATGCAAAAAATTTCAAACTCACCCCGTACGCAAAATTTCAAAGTCTCACTATACACAAACTTTCAAAGCTGCCCCATGTGAAATTTTTTATAAGCCATCCTGTGCACAAAATATCAAACCCACCATGTGTGTAAATTTTTATAAGCTACCACATGCGTAAAATTTCAAATTCTCTTTGTGTGCAATTTTTTAAGGTATAATTTACTAGCATAATGCATATTGATAGACCATCAATTATCATTATCTATCTCTTTAGGATGTGTGGAACTAGAATAACATTTCTTGCTATCATTTTTAATCTTTATCTTCTATTCTCTCCCATGGATCACCTAGCATAACACAACTTTCTAGACTATTGGATTCATGGTTTCTCTCTCTTTTTCCATGCTCTCATAGCTTTCCTAGAAAGTTAGATCATGGAGTTTTGTTTTTCCTTGGTGTATGATATTTCCCTTTCCATGTGATCACTTGTGATCTTACAAAAGATTTATGAACATGATGCTAGTGGTTGAGACATTTCTTAATTGAGGTCTCTCTGACTAGTTGATTTGGAAATTTGTTTTTAGTACTACCCCCCTTTTTGTATCTTTTATATTTTGTCAAATTTTCCTTTTATTTTTGTTTTGTTCCCTTTGGTTTTTTTTTTTGAGTTGAGATCCTTTATTTTAGGGTTCACATCCTTGAAATTAGTGATTTGTTATCTCTTTGTAGTTTTCCCATAATCATCTCTCTCTTTCTGTCTCTTTTCTTTTCTCCCATCTCCTTTACAGTGAGTGTGATTTTGTCTCACAGTCCCACTAAAGTGGGGGATAAATATACAATAATAAATTATAAGAACTTGGCATGCATATACAATTTCAAGTTTATTTTGTACCCACCTTAGTATGTTTTCATAGTAGGACTTCATATGACACTTAATGGACACCTAAATTAAAATATAGGTCCTCTATCACTTCAATCTTGTTTAAAATTGAGGCAATACCTTAATGATGACATGTAACTAATTGAATTTTTGACAATATTAAGTTGAAGATAATGCAAGGCATTAAATTAGTTAATGTATTCTATTTTCATTGATGTCAACTTGATATAATCTATATGGTCATGTACATAATGCCAAAGACTTCAGAGAATCAAAGGAATAAGAATTATTCTTTTAGCAATGCATAAAATTCAAGTATTCACTAAGTGACAAACAACACCAATAGAGTGTACACCGATAGTCAGAGTAAAGAAGAATAGTCACAGTGATACCCAACAATCAGAAGTATAGTGGTGCTTGACAAAGCAAAACCACAGTGATGCCCAATGAGAAAAGTCAGAAGGTTTCCCGATGGATGGAGATCACGAAGCTAACTAGAGTCTCAATGACAGAACTATCAGTTGTCACTGAAAACTAATAGTGGTGACTGATGAAATAGAAAGTTTAGAAAATGACAAAATATCAAGCTAGCAGAGCTAAAGATAGACTTAATTGGTTGTCTACTTTGTTTTATTCGACCAGAGATAAGTGATTTATTTAAAGCTGATTTGTACAATTGGAAAGAAGATATCTATGAGACAAATCAAGAGTTATGCTTTAAATCTAATTGGATGGATTGTTTTTAATGCCAAGAATCAAGAATCAAGAGTCAAGAATTAACAATGAATATCATGTCTATATAAGAGACAAGCTTAATTCATTTATGAACGGGATTAAGGGGAGTGAATAGAAAGAGGATGCTGAAGAGAAACTGATGAAGAACAACTTCATGTAGTCCTGATCAAACAAGCTGAAGGAAGGGCTAAGGAATTCTTCAAACACCGACGAATAGTGAGCACAACATCACAGAGTAGAAAGTATGCAGCAAAAAGGATTGAATTGATACATTGGTTAGAGAGGTAATGTACTTAAATAGATATGAAAATATGCAATTCAAAGTTGCAATATGAATAGGTCATAGTGTTTTAGTTTAACCATTGAAGCATCGAGTCTCTTAACAAAGAAGGACTTAACAGTCTTCTATATATTGAGGTACATCTCAAGGAGTGCCAAAAAGGTTGATTCATGAAAGTAGCATTGGACTTGCCTGATACCTATTGACAGTCTAAGGAGGCTGATTCATGGGTGGTAGCAATAGATGCCCGATACTAAGTGACAACCTCTATGTATAAAATCCTATAACAAGGTCGCACTTAACAGTGTATTTGTAACTTTTAATAGGGTTGGCTCCTAATAGGGCTCACTTTAGAAGAGTAAAAATTTGGGGTACCGGTCCCAGTGGTTTTTTCCCTTAACAGGGTTTCCACGTTAAAAATTCATGTGTTATGTGTGTATGATTCATTTATTTACTATTTTGTAACTTACATAGCTAACTTTGGATTGATTGGTATACTCTGCTTATTTACTGAGTTTTGGTAAATAGTTATACTGCTTATTGATAATCAAGAAAGAATAAGGATTGATAGAGAAAACCAACAGATAGTTAATCATTAGTAGTATTTCATGGCATACATCTTGTAGGGACATAATAATCTAAGGTTTATTGATTGGTGGTTAAGTTTGAAGGATAAATTTTGAAGCCACTGATTCACCCCCCCCTCTTAGTTATTACTAACAATTGGTACCAGATCTTGTGTGCTTAGAAAGGAAGGTTTCAAGACCTAAGTCAAGATCACAAGATGAACATACGAGATGTGCCCAAGTTGAACAAAGACAACTTTGCTTCATGGAAAAGTAGGATAATACTCCATTTATCAGGTATTGGTAATGATTCTACTCAATCCCTAGATACTGAATATGTGTTGTCCATAGGAGTATTGATAGTAGATCAATTGAGAGAGAATCATGAACACAACTGCATGGTCATAGAGCTTTCTTCCTCAATCTCTGATGCTGAATTTGAATATGTCAAAGATTACAAAACTGCAAAGAAGGTGTAGGACAAACTAAATCTTGTACATGGAGGTGATACAAATGTTCTGAGAGCCAAGGCAGAAAGCCTTAGAGAAAAGTTTGATGATCTCAGAATGAAAGAAGGAGAAAACATCACACAGTACATCACAAGAATCAAAGTAGTAGTCAATGCTATATGAGGAGTTGGAGGTACACTTGAAGAGGAAACAATGGTAAGTAAAATCTTAAGAAGCTTACTTCTTGTATATGCTATTAGAGTTTCTGCCATTCAAGAAATGAGAGCATTAGAAAACAATATAGTTAATCATGATAGTTTAATTGGTAGACTGATTTCATTTGAGATGAATATCTTTGATAATAGTGTCTTACCAAACTTAGAGTCTGCATTTAAGTCTTCTATGAGAATAAGAAAATCAAGTCATATACACACATCTAGAAGAGATAGTGAAAGTGAAAGTGAAGAAAAATATCTAGATGAAATAGAAGCACTTATGGCTAGAAGAATGCAGAGAGGCAAAGGTAAATATAAAGACAAGTTACCACTTGTATGCTTTAATTATAAAGAGATTGGACACTTCACTGCAAGATGTCCTAACAGAAGAAAAGATGACAGAGTTAATGATGTATCTTTTGAGAAGAAATCTAACAAAGGTGATAACAAGGATTACAGAAGTTACTGACAATCAAAAAGAAGAGATACTCGAGACTACAAGGACAAAGGTAAGAAATCCAGCTACCTAGCTGCTTGCAAAGATGAAGATACTGACACTGAACCTGACAAAGACATCAAGATGGTGTTTGTGGCTGTGAAAGATGATTCAGATGAAGATGAAAGGTATGTAGAAACTGCACTCATATCTAAGGTTAGCAATAATGACATCTAGATTATAGATAGTGGCTGCACTCACCACATGACTGGTGACAAATAAAATTTTAACACTTTTGAGTATTATAATGGTGGTACAGTAAGAATGGGTAATGATACACCTTGTCTAGTTGAAGGTAAATGAACTATAATGTTGAATAACCTGATTAAATGAGAAAATGCTTATTGGGTAAAAGGATTGAATTATAATCTATTGAGTGTTTCTCAGCTGAATAATTCAGATCACAGAGTAGAATTTGAGAATAAGAAGGCAAAAATCTTCAATGAATTAGGAAGATTGATTGGTACCGGTGAATAGACAAAAGGTAACTTATTCTATCTGAATGATACTAACACCACTTTCTTAATGAATAGAAACGAAGACATATGGTTGTGGCACAAAAGATTATGTCATGTGAATTTTGACAACATGATGAAAATAAGCATAAGGAGAAATGTAAGAGGCTTAGCGATGATGACAAAGCTCGACAACATCATGTGCAAGAATTGTCAAAAAGGTAAGATGACAAAGTCTAGTTTCAAAAGTAAAACCCATACATCTGATGATATTCTAGAATTATTCCATACTAATCTATGTGGACCAATGAGGACAAAGATTTATTATGGAGATAGATACTTTATTCTCTTTGTTGATGATTACTCTAGAATGATGACAGTTATGTTTCTAAAAGATAAATTTGAAGCATTCAATATGTTTAAATGGTATAATAAGGTTATGGTAGAGAAACAAAGTGGTAAGGATCTAAAATTATTGAGTTCAAATAGAGGAGGAGAGTTTATATCAGATGAATTCACTAATTTCTGTAATGAGCATGGTATAAAAAGACAGGTTTCTTCACCAAGGATACCACAAAAAAATGGGATTGCTGAGAGAAGGAATAGATCCATAGTTGATTGTGCCAGAAGACTGATGATAGAGAAAGGAATCACCCAAATCTTTTGGAGGGAAGCTGTCAGTACTACTATCTACACATTAAACAGAGTACAATTGAAGGACACAAATAAGACAGCCTATGAGCTATGGTGTGGTAAAACACCCAATGTAAGTTACTTCAAAATCTTTGGTAGTCAATGTTATATCTTAAAGGATGATAGAAATGGAAAGCTTGAAGACAAGAGTGATGAAGGTATCTTTCTAGGGTATTCCACCAAAAGCAAGGCTTATAAATGTCTTATCAAGGCTTCTAACAAAATTATTGAAAGGGAAAATGTAAAGATAGATGAATTTGTAGAAAAGAATGAGCTAGAAAGCACAAAAGAAATAGAGGACTACAACAATTTTGTATGTTGTGAAGAACCCAACACTCTACCTGAGAAACAATGGTTAATTCTTGAGAAACAAAATGTTGTAACCAATGGTCAGGCTGCAAATACCAACGGTCAGGATAATGATCAAAATAATGTGCAAGGTGATGAAGAACATAATGAAGGACAAAGTGATGATCAAGCTGATAGACAAAGAACTGAACCTATACTTACAAGATATGTAAGAAGGAACCATCCATAGATCTATATCATAGGAGATAAGAAAGTTGGTATAAGAAAAAGAAGTAAGTCTTTAAACTCAAGTTGTTTAATTTGTGAGTTTGAGCCAAAATCTGTCAGTGTTGCACTTGATAATGAAGAATGGATAAGTGCTATGAATGATGAGATTGATAAGATTGAGAAGAACAATACATGGTCACTTGTGCCAAGACCAGATGGCAAGAATGTCATCGGTACTAAATGGATATTCAGGAATAAGCTGAAAAAGAATGGAGAAGTCACAAGAAACAAATCAAGACTAGTATGCAAGGGGTATGCACAAGAGGAAGCTATTGACTATGGAGAAAAATTTGCACCTGTTGCTAGGCTAGAAGGTGTAATAATACTACTTTCTTATGTTTCATTCAAAGGATTCAAGGTATACTAGATGGATGTCAAGTCAGCATTCCTAAATGGAATACTTGAAGAAGAGGTATACATTGAGCAACCAGAAGGGTTTGTAGATCCAGACAAGAGAAACATGGTATGTAGACTTCACAAAGCCTTGTATGGATTAAAACAAGCTCCAAGAGCCTGGTATGAATGACTTCATTCTTATCTTATAAGTATTGTAATAGTAAGGACTAGTGAAAACAATAATCTTTATTTGAAGGAAGATACTGATGCTAACACTTTGATTTTTGAAATATTTGTTGATGACATCATATTTGGAGGCAATGATATGCTATGCAAATTATTTGCTAATGAGATGAGAAAAGAGTTTGAGATGTCTATATTTGGAGAGATAAAGTTCTTTCTTGGTCTATAGATCATTCAACAAAGTGAAGGTATTTTCATTACACAGTCCAAATACATTAAAGAGGTCCTGAAAATATTCAAGATGGAAGATTTCAAACTAGTTGGAACATTGATGACTACTGGATGTAAGTTGACAAAGGAGGAAAAGACAACAGAGGTAAATTAGACTTTGTACAAATTAATGATTGGAAAACTCATGTATTGTACACACTAGACCAGATATTTCACGTACAGTAGGAATTGTTGCTAGATATTTTGCTAACCCCAGAGAATCACATATGACTGTTGTGAAAAGAATTTTAAGATATCTGAAGAATACTGAGGAATATGGCTTATGGTATAGAAGAGAAGGCAAATTTGAACTTAAGGTGTTTACCGATGTTGATTGGGCTGGAAATCTTGATGACCAAAAGAGCACAACTGGAGGAGCATTCTTTATAGGTGACAGACTTGTCACATTGATTAGCGAGAAGCAAGGATGCATCTCTTAGTCTACTACTAAAGTAGAGTATGTTGCTGCTGCTAAAAATTTCTCAAATATTGCATGGATCAAATAGTTACTAGAAGGTATGCATATGAAGATCTTAGAACCAGTGATTATCTATTGTGATAACACCAGTGCAATAAACATTTCCAAGAATCCAGTCATGCATGCTAAGACTAAACACATTCCAATCAAGTATCACTATTTGAGAGAACAAGTTCAAGCAAAGGACGTGACACTTGAGTATGTGCAAGCCAAAGAACAATTAGCTGATATCTTCACCAAGCCACTGCCCAAGGATGCATTTGAGTACTTGAGAAAGAGGCTAGGCGTAAAACCCTTGTCTACTAGTTAGTAAAATGACTGCATGTTGCATTAGCCTACATATTATCAGAATATCAGTAATGTTGATACAAGCAAAGAGATGAACTTTAAAGCTACATCTATATATAGACAGGTATATATCTTCACCAAGAACCAAAGCATATTGACATATTACTGATGGATAAGGGAAATTCAAGGAATATATTATGGATGGAGAGAAATGATTGTTTGACATGAATGTCAGATATTTGTTTGGCATTGTTGTCAAAGGGAGAGAAATTATCTATATTATCAGATCTTTCTGGAAAGGGAAAGAGATTATCTATTACTCCAACAAAGAGAGATTATATCCTTAGGGAGAGAAATTGTATGGAAATATTATACGAAGGGAGAGTTGTTGACAAGAGAAAAATACATCAAAAGAGAAAGAATAGTCAAGGGAGAGAAATTGACACAAGGAGGGAACACAACACTTCAGAATACAGAGAGATGCAAGAATCAAATCTAAGTTAAAATAGAGCTTACCAATAGTCAGACATTTATCGGTTATCAAAACAAAAATATTGGTAGTTTGATGAATCTCAACTATTGTATTTCATATTGTATTAGAAATAGTATAGTATGATAATATGGTATGTTGCCATCAATGCCAAAGGGAGATATTGATGACATGTAACTGATTGAATGTTTGACAATATTAAGTTGAAGATAATGCAAGGCATTAAATCAGTTAATGTATTGTATTGTCATTGATGTCAACTTGATATCATTTGTACGGTCATGTACATAATGCCAAAGACTTCATAGAATCAAAGGAATAAGAGTTATGCTTTTATAAATGCATAAAATTCAAGTATTCACTAAGTGAAAAACAACACACATGGAGTGCACACCGACGGTTAGAGCAAAGAAGAATAATCACAATGATACCCGGCGATCAGAAGTATAGTGTTGCCTGACGAAGAAAAACCACAGTGATGCCCGACGAGAAAATTTAGAACGTTGCCTGACAAGTAAAATTCCAATGATGCTTGACGGAAAAAGATCATGAAGCTAACTGGAGTCTCACCAACAAAACTGTCAGTTGTCACTAACAACTAACTATCGTGGTGACTGACGGAACATAAAGTTTAGAAAACAACAAAATATCTATTTGGCAGAGCTAAAGATAGACTTGACTGGTTGTCTACTTTGTTTTATTCAACCAGAGATAAGTGATTGATTTAAAGATGATTTGTATAGTTGGAAAGAAGATATCTATGAGACAAATTAGAAGTTATGCTTTAAATCTAATTGGCTGGATTATTTTTCACGCCAAGAATCAAGAATCAAGAATCAAGAAACAATGAATATCATGTCTATATAAGAGACAAGCTTAATTCATTTATGAATGGGATTAAGGGGAGTGAATAGAAAGAGGATGCTGAAGTGAAACTGATGAAGAACAACTTCATGCAGTCCTGATCAAACAAGATGAAAGAAGAGCTAAAGAATTCTACAGACACCGACAAATAGTGAGCACAACATCACAGAGTAGAAAGTATGGAGCACAAAGGATTGAATTGAAACATTGGTCAGAGAGGTAATGTACTTAAATAGATCTAAAAATATGCAATTCAAAGTTGCAATATGAACAAGCCATAGCATTTTAGTTTAACCATTGAAGCATCAAGTCTCTTAACCAAGCAGGACTTAACAGTCTTCTATATATTGACGTACATCTCAAGGAGTGCCAAAAAGGTTGATTCATGAAAGTAGCATTGGACTCGCCTGATACCTATTGACAGTCTAAGAAGGAGGCTGATTCAAGGATGGTAGCAATAGATGCCTGATACTAAGTGACAACCTCTATGTATAAAATCCTCTAACAAGGTCGCACTTAATAGTGTGTTTGTAACCTTTAACAGGGCTGGCTCCTAATAGGGCTCACTTTAGAAGAGTGAAAATTTGGGGTACCAGTCCCAGTGGTTTTTTCCCTTAACAGGGTTTCCACATTAAAAATTCATGTGTTATGTGTGTATGATTCATTTCTTTACTATTTTGTATCTTACATAGCTAACTCTGGATGGATCGGTATACTCTGCTTATTTACTGAGTTTCGGTAAATAGTTATACTGCTTATCGGTAATCAAGAAAGAATAAGGATTGACAGAGAAAAATGACAGATAGTTAATCATTAGTAGTATTTAATGGCATGCATCTTGTAGGGACATAATAATCTGAGGTTTATTGATTGGTGGTTAAGTTTGAAGGATAAATTTTGAAGCAACTGATTCACCCCCCCTCTCATTTATTACTAACACTTAATTATAAGTGTTCTCTTATCTTTTTGTTCCAATCCAATAATATTCTTATCACCTAGGCCCTATGTTACCATTTTTAGCCTTCGTGTTCTATCCCGATATTAGAATCAATTGTACTTTGTAATCCAACATCCCCTAATTATTTGGGACCTATGGCTCTAATTTTAGCTCCAAGTGGGTGGAACATAAAACCTAGGGAATTTTATTTTGCACATCATATCATCAAATTTATTTAAATCCTAATCAACATAGGATCATTGACCCACTTAGAGCTCAATTCCTACTTGAGCCTATTGGGACATCTTCCTTCCAATTTTACATTAGGAAAAGGCGAACAATCCACATTGCTAACTCTTTTTTCTTATTATACAGGTAAATACTTGGTATATCTATAGATGATTTAGTATGTGATTAGGTGTTGCTTGGTTATGTGTATAGATATAGATTGTTGATGGTTGTAATTGTGATAGTGGGTATACTTGCATGAGTTGGTATGCTATCCAAAGATGACTAGTGCTAAAATTTTGTAAATCCTTTATCTTTTACTATTAAAGAATATGGCCTATTTACCAATTAAAAAAGGTAATTAAATTCATAAAATAATTACTAAGTTAAAATTTATTTTGTAAAATAAAATTTATGTTATTTATTTAAATGTTAGTCTAATTATTATTTTAAAAGTGATTAAATCATAAAAGCAATTTGCCTAATTGTGTAATTTTTGAAATTTCCTTACAAAAATAATGAGTATGTTCCAATTAGTTAGTTAAAATTATATATAAAAGTTAATAGTTTCCATTTTCAATAAATTAGTTCTAGCTATTATATAGTATGATTTTTTAAAGTTAGAAAACTTAGAAAAGAGATTGAAACAAAAAAATACTATTAGTGGCGCTTCTAGCTCATCTTTAAAAGGTAATGTCATTACAATTGAGATATTGTATTTATAGCCTAACATAACCATAATAATAAAATTTGTGACATCATCCATTAAATAATGGGAGAGAAATAAGAGACCTCTTGTTTCTAATAAATTTAATAGGATTGAAAGTCAATAATATAAAAGTTTTAAATCAATGAACTAAAATATGCAAGCTCAAAATTAATTAATCACACTTGAGGTATTGTATTTATAGCCTAACATCATCATAATATGAAATTTGTGGTATCATCCATTAAATTGTGAGAGAGAAATAAGAGACCTCTTGTGTTTAATAAATTCAAGGGAATTCAAAATCAATACTATAAAAAAGATTTAAATAAAATGAACTAAAATATGCCATCTCAAAATTTAGTAAACCCATGTAGGATGAAAAGTTTCCATATGACCTTGCTTATACCATGATAATAGACATTTCATTACAATTGGTTTCAAGGGTGATAATAATTAGGATTATGAATTAGTTTATTTGGGAAAAACATTAATTATTCATGTAAACTAGATTTACTTATGATTAATGCTTCCCTTTATGGGTAGAAGTCAAAGATGAACCACCTAGGAAAAAGGGGCCCTAGAAAGGGTTTTGTACCACATAATAGTTCACATCAAATTTAGAGCATGAGACAAAAATACATCTTTTATGTACTGAGATCTTGTTTATAAGCACAATACTTAGGAATTGATTAAACAAAGGAAGTTACTAGTACTTATAAATTCAAGGTTGGGGTCTATAGTGTGTCTAAAAGTGATTATGTTAACTTAATAAAGTTATAAAATTTAATTATCCAAAGAAATTTAAATCTATCTAAGGGAAAAGGTCTATAATCTCTAAGTTTGATCTTAACAAAAAAAAAAATATGCTCCTTATATACACTAAAGGATCTAGAAAGGATCACTTGAATCCCCAAGGGCCTTAGGGAAAAAAATCCATGGTAGGATTTAAGTTTTTACTTGTGATTTTTTATGGACTCCTAAAAGATGGAGCTTGATAATTTTTTTTGGAATGTAGTCTTTAGAGAGTGACTTAATTCTATAACCAAAGAATTTTTCATATTTTTTTTGATGGATTGATTCCTATCATATTGATGGATGGATGCTCATCTTGTTTGATGGATGGATTTTCATCTTGTTTGATGGATAGGTGCCAATTCTGAGGTCAGTATACTAAATAGGCTACATATACTGAGAGCTTGGATGTTACAAAGGTATAAACCCTATGATGGAGTATGACACAATGTTCATAGCCTAAAAAATTAATATTAAAATTTGTGATGTTTTGTGGTAAGATTTGATAGAGAATGTGGAGTAAACTAAGTAGTTACAATACTAGCTCTAATATGGAAGTCTAATTATTTTCAAGGTATTCTATTTTATGGATAAGCTACTAGAATTTGCAATAAAGATTTATGCCACAAATTTACTAATAGAAACTCAATTCCAAGTACATGTTAAAAAATTCCAAGATGCAACTTCTTACACTACCACATATTGGAGATTCATTAATACTTACAAAAATCTTGTAGCCTAAAATAGATCTCATATGATACAATTTAAATGTATATGACATACTTATCTTCCTAATTAGAAAAGAATTCATATTAATTGAAGGAATTGAGGCACAAACCTCAAGCATTCCTCAACTACCATATGATGTATTACATTCCATGATAGATTCATATGTGGAAACACTATTTAGCTTCCATAAAGATTTGAAAGAAGAATTTTTTACAAAATACTAGGAGCTTATGGATAATGTGGCTAAGAGGGAGTTCAAAGAGAACATGGACAAGAAAAGGGAGAAACTAAAGAAAACATTAGAATTTTCAAAGAGGGAACTACAAGAATAAATCTCTACCATTCTAAAAAGGTTTGAAAGAGAACATCTAGGTACAGAGACTTGATCCAAATAAAGCTCCAAAAGAGGTAAATAAAACCAGCCATCACAACACCATAAAGGGAGTTTCAGTTAAAAAGTCTCAAAAGAAATTTTGCAAATAATTGTAGAGAAAAGTGAGAGAAATAAAAAGGCACATAGATAAGCTTCCCATATACAAGAATAGAGGATACCCAAGAAAACCTTAGTGAAATAAAAATTAGACTTACTAGTTAATGAAGATAAAATCTATAGCAGGATTTTTCAAAACAAGGTTTTAAAGAAGAGATTGAAATTTTACAAAGATATGGTGACACCCAACAAGGTAATTTCCAAAAATAAATTGATAATATATATATATGGTGGTGTCAAACACTAGATTGGAGAATATAATGGATAAAATATCAAACTAACTAGTGTCTAGATTGTGGAGGTGAACCCTTTTCTCACTCCATCTTAGAAAGTAAAACTAACAAAAATCTAGACCTAGCACTAAAATAAAAGAAAAGATCATGAAAATTAATGGTTAGAATTTGGAGATCACCAAGAAAGTTAAAATGAAATCAAATATGATACTGTAAAAAAAGGGACTATGCGAGGAAGAATAAAAATTTGAGAAGATAAATATTGATGAGGGGGTTTGTACTCCACCAACGTAGAATAAAATATATTGAGCATATCTTATCCTCTATTGTTAAGGAAACCTTATTTGTTATTTAATTGATCAATTGAAATAACCTCAAGGTTCCTAAAGTTATTTATTAAGTATACTTAGATAATTCAGTGAAATGAGTGATTTTTTGGTAGTGACAAGGACTTACATCTTTAAAAAGATGGAATATGATAAATGAGCTTCAATGTTTGATATGGAAACTCAACAATACTTTACTATGCTAACTATTTTTGGAAATAAAAACTACTCTTAATGGTTTAGATATTGTCATTTATGGAAACAATATGCATTAAACATGTTCTCTATACTTTTTTTGATCATATCGAAGGATTGAAGGAAAATTTGGCTAAGTACAACATAAGTAGGACAGTTGATGGTTTACAAGAAAAGGTTCAGTACAACTACCCACTATAGAATTTTGAGGTGAAAACCTAGGGGAAGTATAATGAAGGTATACTCTACCATATCCCAACTTTGGAGAACTTGATGTTATCATTTTATCAAGTTATGAGGCTCTTTTTTTTTTTATCAAACTTTGAGTTAACAATGAAGAACAATGATAAGGTATAATAGATCCTTATGTGATCCTATTGGATCAATTTGATGATTTTTTTTTTGAGTTTGAGGTTGATGAGACAACAAGAAAAAATGATTTTTTGCAGTTATTATAGGTTCACATTATATTTTTCATGAGGATTTGGCTAACTTACTACACATTACAATATTTTGGTAAATGATTTTAAGGTTGATCTAGTTATGATTTAATTCTTAGTTGTGGATATATAAGGTCGATACATTTGTTTTTTTTGGTTCATTTGGTGTATGCTATGTGTGTGAAGGGTATGTGAGTAGATGTTTAATTAAGAGGAAAGAAGAGATTGGACATGAAGTGTATTGTATCTAAATGGAACTTTTTTGGCATATGTAGATGTTGTAGTCCACTTTATTATTTGTGAATTATTGTGCATGATATTTGTAAGGAAGTAAGACTTCTCTTTTATATTTGAGAGGTTAACTCTAGGTTGTAAGACTGAATGCATGTGCATTCCACCTTTTTACTTAAACCTTTAACAGGGTTAATACTTTTGTAGCGAATTTTATTTATGGGTTCCATCCCCCTTGTAGTTTTTCCCTAACTTGGTCTCTATGATAAAAATCATGGTGTTATGATGTTGTGGATGTTCATTTTATGTTTTTGTATCTTACATTTCATTGCATGTGGTTTATGGTTTAAGAATCATATTAATAAGGCTAAAAATTGCAAAACACTTATTTACCCCCCTCTTGTTGTTCCTTAATACCAATAATTGCTATAAGATCCTTGTGCCTTGAAGGAAATCTAATATCTTGAGGAAGATCATGATAGATGATTCAATGGATTTAGATGGTATTCAAAAACAACTCCTTGTTACACTTGATGATCTTGATTAGTCCAAGGCCAAAATCCTAAATTTGAAGAAGAGTCTTAAGGAAGCTAAAAATGTCATTGAGACATTGAAAGGGCAATTAAAAAAATCCATGGAAAAGAGAAAGGAACTTGTTGAAAAACTAAAGTTGAAAGAAAGCAATGGTGATTCCCAAACCTTGAAGAAGAAGACAAATGAATGTGAGAATCTTGTAAAAGACAGAGAAGTCCTAAAACATGAGATGGAATCTGGGGTGATGAAACTAACTAATGAAATTGAACAAAGAAAGAAGAATGAGGAGAACCTTGATCAGTCCTTGAAGGAGAAGATAGAATAATGTGAAAAGAAAAAAGAATGAGATTGAAACTAGGGTGAGGATACTAAAAGAGGAAATTGAAGGAAGAAATAAGTATGAAGAATATCTTATTTAGAACACTAGACACAACGATGGAGAACTCAGAAAGGAGATTGAAGTTCTTGAGAATGAAATTTCTACTACAAATGAATTCGAGGAGGAATTCAGGGCCAACTCAACTAAGCTTGATGCGATATTAAAAATTTAAAAGATGAAAGGTGACATACATGTTAGAATTATTCATAATAACTGAGAGGGGGGGCGTGAATCAGTTATCCTAGGTCCAAATGTATCAATTAAAATTTCAAACACTTCAACCAACTCAGATCCACTTAGTAATTTTCTCAGTCTCTATAGCATATAATCAATAATATAAACTTGTAGTTTGTTAGGAATAAGGTGTCTCAACTTTGTATATTCCTTACATTTGATATTTTCCAAATGTTGACACTTTGGACTATGTGTAAGGTAATCATGACTGAAACGGTTATGATGGATTCCTATGAAGGTCATTAATATTTGTAAGAGCTAATAGTGGAAGTTTTGATGATGGGTGAAGACATTCAAGACATGTGACAACTAATAAGTTGAGTACTGTACACTCTTCTACAATCATGGGGTTCATATTTCTATTTTCTCGGATAATGATAAACCCTAATACGGCTACTTTTGGAAGTTTCCCTAAAAAGTGAAGCACATGATATAAGCATTTTTTAGGGTTGCAAATCTGAGAGAAGTTAGTGTATTGTTGGAATGTTTTTATGTTTCCAAATTTGTCTTCAAGTGTTGATTATCTCCTGAAAGAACTTGCATTGCAAGTGTATTGTAAATAGTATTAGTTTTGATTAATACATTGTGCAGGTTTTGGAGTGCTGGGGTTTTTTACTGAAAGGTTTTCTCCAGGGTAAATCATTGTGTCATTCTCATTTTTCTATTTATGCATGTTATTGTATTATCATTCTGTAATTGCTAAGGGTTAAATTTGAATTTGCATGATCCTCTTCTTGGGAATTTAGTGTAGGGAATTGTTTTCCACACACTTAGTTTCCTTTCAGTTGGTATTAGAGCCTGGCTAGTTTTGGTTCTATTTGTTAGGGTGTGATTTTTTTGAGCTAATTTCTAGTTTAGTGGGAGTATTGTTGCAGAGTATTCATAACCTTATTGTAGGAAGAGATCACATGTTCTTCATATGGTGGAATGGAGGTGGAAAAGTTCAATGGCACAAACTTTGAGTTGTGGAAACTCAAGATGGAAGACATGCTCATAGACCATGATGTATGGGAGGCGGTTGATAGTGATATCAAACCAGTAAAAATGCCTCAAGAAGATTGGGATCTCAAGGATCAGAAAGCTAAGGGTCTCATTAGACTCTGTTTAGAAGATTTTGTTCTCCTGAATGTTCTCGATGAGAAGACCACAAACAAATTGTGGACATGGCTTGGGTCTGTGTATCAGGCCAAGTCCTTGCTGAACAGATTGTTCCTAAGAAAGAAGTTTTATTCTCTGAGAATGGAGGAAAGAGGATCTATTGCAGATCACCTAAACACATTTAACATGCTGATTACATAGTTGACATCAACTGGTGTCAAGTTGGAGGAGGAGGATCGATGTATGACCCTACTATGTTCATTTCCAGATTCATGGGACCATCTTGTGATGGCCCTTAGGAATACTATTGTCACTTTCCAAATGGATGATGTGGTGTCTTTACTGTTATCTAAAGAGATGTGAAGAAAGACTTCTAATTCAACCAAGAAAACCCTTGTTGTTCATGGTAGATCCAAAGATAGAGGAAAGAAAAATGACAATAAGTCTAAAAAGGGTAGATCCAAATCCCATGGGAAATCTAAGACTCTTGGAAAGTCTAAGGTAACATGTTGGAATTGTGGTAAGACTGGGCACTTCCATAAGGACTACAAAGAGCCAAAGAAGAAGAAGAAAAGCCCAGATTCAGATTCTAAAAAATCTCAAGAAGATGGTGATACTTTTGTTGCAGCCTTGGCCACTCATGCATCTAATGATGTTTGGTTGATTGACTCAGGTGCTTCTTTTCACATGACCTCTCATTGAAGTTGGTTCTCAAAGTATGAGGAGTTCGATGGTGGAAAGGTGTACCTAGGTGATGATTCTCACCTAGAGATAGTTGGATGAGGAAGAGTCACTATCAGATTCCCTGATGGACGAGTAAAGGGGATCAATGGGGTAATGCACATCCTGAGTTTGGAACAAAACCTGTTATCTATAAGTATGTTGAATGATGCAGGTGTGCAAGTTGTTTTTTTGAAAGATGGATGCAAGATGATTAGAGGAGCTATAGTGCTTGCAAAAGGTACTAGGAGAGGTACCCTATTTCAGTTGGATGCTTTTACTTCATAGTGCAATAGTTCTTCTATCTCAAGGAAGAGAGAAATAGTCACTTCATCTCCACCATCTAAACCAACAATGAAGAAGTCTATGGTAATGAGTTTTGATGGTAGTGAAACAAGTGTACCTAAGGGTGCTAACACTTTGGAAGGAAAACTTCCTACAGAAAAGACAATGTTGTGGCATATGAGATTTGGCCACATTGGCGAGAAGGGTCTCAGAACCCTGAAAAATAAAAACCTCATTGAGGGGTTAAATGATTGTAGTCTCGAGTTCGACTTCTGCGAACACTGTGTTTATGGTAAGAAAAATCATGTTCAATTTTACTCTAGTTCTCACAAGTCTTCTAGTATTTTGGATCTTATCCAGTCGGATGTGTTTGGTCCTGTTAAAGTTCCTTCACTCTCCAAATTTGTATATTTTGTATCTTTTATAGATGATTATAGTAGAAGGACATGGATTTATTTCCTTAAAAGCAAGACACAGGTTTTCAGTCGGTTCAAGGAATTTAAAGTTCTCGTAGAGAATTAGATTGGTAAAAGAATTAAGTGTGTGAGAACTGACAATGGTGGTGAGTTTTGTTCGGTAGAGTTTCAATAGTTCTGTAAAGAATGAGGGATCGAGAGGCATAAGACAACTCCTTATACCCAACAACAAAATGGATTTTCAGAAAGAATGAATAGGACACTGATGGAGAAGGCTAGGAGTATGCTTAGTGGAGCTGGCCTTGAACAAAGGTTTTCAGCTGAAGTTGTGCCCACTATTTTCTATCTGGTTAACAGATCTCCTAAAAAAAGCTCTTGTTGGTAAGACACCCTTGGAGGTGTGGTCTGGTAAGAAACCTTCAGTTAGACATCTTCATGTTTTTGGTTGTGAAGCTTATGCACATGTGCCTAAGGAGCGAAGATCTAAGTTGGAAAACAAGGTTGTAAAATGTATCTTCATTATCTACAGTGTTGGTGTGAAAGGATACAAGATTTGGGATCCTATGATTGGTAAGGTGTTGTATAGCAGAAATGTTATTTTTAGAGAGCTAACACCTTCTCCTATTTTTCTACAGCTAGATGAAAAAGAAATGAAAGAAAATGTTGTTCAGTTGCCTCCTACCCCTGAGAAGAATGAATAGAGAGACCATGATGGATCTAATGATGAGGAGAGATCTAGAAGATCTAAAAATTTAGAAGTAGAGGTAGAACAACCTCAACCTCAGCCCTTGAGGAGATCCAAGAGAGAAAGAAATTAGCTAGAGAGGTTTGGATTTTCTATGTTAGATTCTAGTTGTTCTTATGCCTTGATTACAAACACTGATGAGCCTAGATCGATGAAAGAGGCTATATGTATGGAAGATGTAGGTTCCTAGATTGAGGCCGTGGATGATGAGATGGCTTCATTGGAGAAGAACAAAACTTGGGACCTAGTACCTTTGCCTAAAGGATGGAAACCTGTTGGAAGCAAATGAGTGTTTAAGAGGAAATTCTGTGCAGATGGCAGTGTTAAGAGGTACAAGGCTAGATTTTTTGCAAAGGGGTATTCACAGGTGGAGGGAATTGATTATGGTGAAATATTCTCTCTTGTTGCAAAGCTTACATCCATTAGATTTTTGTTATCTATAGCAACATCGTATGATTTAGAGGTAGAACAGATGGATGTGAAGACAAATTTCCTTCATGGTGACTTGGAGGAAGAGATCTATATGTCACAGCCTGAGCACTATATTCAGAAAGGTAAAGAGTCTTTGGTTTGTAGATTTAAGAAATATATGTATGGTTTGAAACAATCTCCTAGCATGTGGTACCTTAAATTTGATGCCTTTGTATTTTTGATTGGTTTTCTGAGATCAAAATTAGATCATTGTGTTTATTTCAAAGTTGAAAATAATCACCTTCGTATTATTGCATTATATGTTGATGACATGTTGTTGATTGGGAAGGGTATGGGTATGATTTCTGATTTGAAGTCTCAGTTGTCAGCACAGTTTGAGATGAAAGATCTAGGGGCAGCTAGATATATTCTAGGTATGGAAATCAATAGAGATAGGTCTAACAAAAAACTTTGGTTGAGTCTGAGTAAGTATGTGAAGTTTGTGTTGGACAAGTTTAGCATGGCAGATTGCAGACCATTGTGTGTTCCTATTTTTATGGGAAAAAAGTTGTGTGGATGATTGTCCAAAATATCCTAGTGAGGTGGAGGAAATGAGAAAAGTACCTTATGCAAGTGTAGTTGGCAACCTTATGTATGCTATGGTCTGTACTAGACCAGACATTGCCCAAGCAGTGGGATTCCTAAGTCAGTTTATGGCTAAACCTGGATGGGTACATTGGGATGTAGTTAAGAGAGTGTTCAAATATTTGAAGGGTACATCAGAGTATTCCATATTCTATCATGGAAAATCTTCTAGAGCTCCGCATTTAGTTTGTATTTGTGGGTTTGTGGATTTATATTGGGTAGGTGACATTGACAGTAGGAGATCCACCAGTGCCTATGTGTTCACTATGTTTGGTGGTGTCATTAGTTGGATGAGTAAGTGACAACCTGTGGTTGCTTTTTCCATGATAGAAGTAGAGTACATGGCAGCTACTCTTTCTTGTAAGGAAGCCATTTGGCTTAAGAGACTGTGTTTGAATGTTCGTGTTGATGTAGGACAGATTACAATTTGTTGCGACAGTCAGAGTGCTATTTTCCTTGCAAACAATCAAACTTTCCATGCCAGAACCAAGCACATTGATGTGCAGTTTCACTTTGTGAGAGATATGGTAGAGGATGGAAAGGTAAGTTTGGAGAAGGTAGATACAGTAAAGAATGTTGCGGATGCATTGAAAAAACTTGTGGGCACAAAGAAGTTTAGATGGTTTTTAGAGTCTATGGGCCTCTTGGCCTATAGCAATTAAATCCTATTATTTCCTTTGGCTCTTACAAGGTGTTCGACAAGTGGGAGAATGTTAGGAATAAAATTTCTCAACCTTGTATATTTCCTTACATTTGATATTTTTGAAATGTCGACACTTTGGACAATGTGTAAGGTAATCATGACTGAAATGGTTATGACGGATTCCTATGATGGTCATTAATATTTGTAAGAGCTAATTGTGGAAGTTTTGATGATGGGTGAAGACATGCAAGACATGTGGCAACTAATCAATTTAGTACTGTACACTCTTCTACAATCGTGGGGTTCAAATTCCTATTTTCTTGGAGAATGATAAAACCCTAATACGACTGCTTTTAGAAGTTGCCCTAAAAAGTGAAGCGCATGATATAAGTGTTTTTTAGGGTTGCAAATTTGAGAGAAGTTAGTGTATTGTTGGAATGTTTTTATGTTGCCAAATTTTTCTTCAAGTGTTGATTATCTCCTAAAAGAACTTGTATTGCAAGTGTATTGTAAACAATATTAGTTTTGATTAATACATTGTGCAGGTTTTGGAGTGCTGGGGTTTTTTACCAAAAGGTTTTCCCCAGGGTAAATAATTGCGTCATTCTCATTTTTCTATGTATGCATGTTATTGTATTATCATTCTATAATTTCTAAGGGTTAAATTTAAATTTGCATGATCCTCTTCTCGGGAGTTTAGCGTAGGGAACTATTTTCTGCACACTTAGTTTCCTTTCATAGTTTACTGTCCTAATGTAATCAACTTGCAGAATATAAAACTCTTGATAGTACAACACATCAAATAAAATTCACACAAGTATGACACCAGGATTTAATGTGGAAAACCAATATGGGAAAAACCACCAGTAGCATGCTACCAATTTTTCACTCTTCTGAAGTGAGCTTTGTGAAAAGCCAACCTAGTTAAAGGTTACAATACACATTGTTAAATGTGACCCGGTTAAAGGATTTAACCACCCTGTTAAAAGTAAGCCTTGTTAGAGGGTTTTTACCATTCCTTTAGAATGTCAACTTAATTAAAGGATTTAACAATATGATTTTTAGGTCAACCTTATTTAAAAGGATTTTGCAACTGATACAATGGTTAGAAAGTAACAAAAAATTGTGATCTGAAACAAACATCTCACTTTGCAAATACAGATCCAATCATAGCTCAAATGCTAATTCACTGAATGACCTTCATTTTAATCTTCACTAAGATCTTCTCAAAAATCCTTCAAGCAATCACCAATGTGCAATCTTGTACTGCTTTCTTTAGCCTTCTCTTCCTTCTTATTATATTTTCCAATCAACTCAATTAACCTCTACAACACACATAACCTATAATTAGGTTAATATTATACCTCTTTGATCAGGTATCTTGATCTATTACCGTTTAATCATCATCGTAGATCTTAGGGTTTGGTCAAATCCAACAAATCCTTCCAACATTTCATTTCCATCTGCATTGTAGAATACATCCTAAAAATCCTTCTTGAATCTATACATGAAAACGGTTAAGCATATATTAAATGATCATTTAATTCTCCACAAAAATCATCCTTATCTTAAATATGCTTCACATATCCCAAGAAAATCAACTATGTCAGCTGGGATCTCAAATCTCTCTCAAACTATCAAAATACTGATACTCGGTCAATACTATGCTCTTCCTCTCAGTCATCACTAGATAACTTAGTAATTCATTGACACTCGGAAAAAAAAGTGATGCCCGATCAACACTAAATTTGCTCGGCATGAAGTGATTCTCAGTCGACACTTGCATCACTCAATACAAACATAAGTTCCTTAATATTCTTCTTTGTTACTCGGTCAAGACTAATCTTGTAGTCATCCAAACTTCTCTTAGACTTAAGATAAACAATATATTACCTTGTCAAGGTGCGATCTCATCAAGTACCCATTACAGTTTTGCATAACTCAACCATTTCAATAGGTCTTCTTGTTATCTCTCCTTTTCAAGTCTTCTTAATCAATCAATTGATATGGCACTTTACAAGATAGCAACTGTCTTACCAGTTAAGGTTTGACATCAATGGAAATATAACAATTATTTCAATTGTAGTTTCCAATAATACAAGGTACTGGATTTTAGAAAGGTGAAAGTTATGGATCAATTCAAAGAAATCCATCATTAGACAATCAAAATGAAAATCCTAAGAAGTCCCTGGTAATACAACCTAATGCTCAAAATTTCAATGGTAGATTCTTTGTTTGCAATTAATTTGGTCATAAGTCTGCACAATGTGCAAAAATAGAGAAAATTCTACATCTTTTTGTGGTCAATGTTTCAAATGAAATAACTATGTACACAAATAAAGTGAATGAAATAGTATGGTGAACAATTCTTTGAAAAAAATAAATGTTAGATGCTATACATGCAACAATTTTGTAGAAGCATAAATGTGAACATGAACAAAAGAGATATCATGAACAATAACAATAGAATGTGGAAGAATGACAAGGTGAAATAAAAATTTGATGTGTAAGAGGTTAGGAAGGAGATGATAAAGAAATGGGTAAGGAAAAGTGATAAAAATGTAACACCTAGGTCTGCACCTCAATCTTGTGTAGAAATACCTTCACAAAATTGAATTTAGGCCTTTGGCCTAGGGGTAGTTTTTCATGAAAAATATATAAAATACCTGATGAAAATTGATACCTAGATGTGAATGTCATATTTAGATGTATCAATGTGTTTAGAACATGATCCAATGAACTCTGAAGGAATATATGCAAGTTTTGAAGGTTCGCAAAAAGATTTTTGCTTCTCAGTTTGAGAATCGAACAAGTTAGAGCAAAAATTTTTTATTATATCTAAATTTTAGATGTGCGAAGGGTCAAAAAGGAATTTCAACACTTAATTATTAAAATTAAAACTAAGAGGAAGTATTTCTAGAACTTTTGTAGGTGATTTATGTGAGATCTAAAGCGATTATTAGAGATTTGGCGGTCAAACCCTTATTTAAATGAAAAAGAGGTATTTTCATTATACTATTTGATATATTGCATATTTTCTCATGGATAAGCCTCAGATTTTAGACATTATCAACCATCTTAGGCCAAAATTTAAGCAGCATCCATACAAATCAATGGAAGATAATCCCCAAGATGCATTTTCTACAGTTCCTTATGGTGTGCTTCATGTAGAGGATATTAGGGATTATATTCAATGTAATTTGGTTGAGTTAGGAAATCATAATATTCATCAGCTATTCAAATAATTATCAGTTAATTCTAATATGAAAGATGAGCATAAGATCTTAGAGGAGAAGAAGATAGCTTAGGTAATGAAATTCCTTACATTTGATGAGAATGGCTAGACAAGATATGTCTTAAGAAGAATACATGATATGTTCATCTGGCTAAAAAACATTATAAGATAACTAAGGAGGTCCTAAGCATTATTACTAGATTTAATGTTTTTCGGGAGGTCCCTATACTAAATTATATGAAAAATGATATTTTCACTAAAGTTACTGGTGCACACTATGATAAGAGGGGATATGAAAATAAAAGACATCATACAACGTGATGTGAGGTTTGAAACTATGGTATTGGGTTACAAGATATATTCATTGAAGTAGAGAGAATATTTTTACTAGCACTATTATCTATTCAACATAGAAGATGATCAAGGAAAATGGTGATATGATCTTTGTGAAACTCTAAGAATTTAGCTGTTACAAAATATTGCAAAGATTAAGAAGGACAAGAAGCAAATATTTAAGAATGGCTATTTGATTCTATATCTTTTCTTATACTTCATGAATGAATTTATAGGAATCTGAAGGATTCAATGGTCTACTAATAGGCCTGTGACAGTTCAAATTAGAGATTGTTACCATATGATTAACAGTAAATTAAGGAGTACCTTATGGGGTTTCATAAATATTTTCAAGAAAAGATGCAATTGAGGAAAATAATTCATAGATCCATTGTGAAAAAGTATGAGGACACCATATGTTTTATGGTTGATAAAGATGAATTTTTGATGGAAGAAGTTGAACCAATAAATTAATGGGTTATTCTTATGGGATATGAAATTAATGTCATCATTCTTGATGCTTATGCTCAAGATTTACTAAAAATACCTGTTGAGCCTATTGAAGAGAGGTTTGGTACATACAAAGACAAGAATCTAAAGGGACACTCAGAGGTGAATAGAACTAGCAGAGAGAGGAAAGTGAGAAAGGAAGTGGAGCATCTTGCAAAGATTTTTGGGATAATAGTTTATAAGTTGAGAGAAGAAATGAAGAAGCAATTGGAAGAAGAAGTAAAGAAAAAGGAATGAGAGGAACTAATTGATGTGGAGTCATCCACTCTAATCACTATTCCCATTGTATCCTCATCAAATAACATACAAAAAAGGAGATTAGATCCACCATCATCAAGTACACTTGCAAAGCCTTCTAGTATGTAAAAGAAACAAACACAACAAAAACCGCTTGGTAAAGAAGGCAAGAGAGTGAAAGAAAAAGATAAATGAAAATATCAGGCAAATAAAGAAGATGAAGATGTCACTGATTCTGATGATGAAATGAAAGAACTGACTTTATATTGGGTCAAATTTGTTAGAATTAATTTAGAATAACTGAGAGGGGAGGGGTGAATCAGTTATCCTCAGGTCTAGATGTAGTAAATAAAACTTTATGTACTTCAGATCTACTTGGCAGCAGTAACATAAATCAACAACTTTAATCATGCAGTTTACTGTCAATTGAAATTAGCTTGTAGTAACATAACAGTAAAGAAAACCATAAGCATTCACACAAGTTGACACAAGTATTTAACGTGGAAACCCAATAT
>MU224422.1:2767881-2780901 GCA_018584345.1 Thuja plicata
AGATAAATCCAGATAAAATAAGTTACCTTTAGTCTGATCACCACTTCCAACTAATTCTCTAGTAGAATCATAGATCTTTGCCTTTCTGTGATGGAATTCAACTTTGTAACCAGAATTGTTCAACTGTGCAACACTCAACAAATTATATTTAAGATAGTCAACCCAATACACATCATCACATCTGATTTTTTTAGTCAGGTTAATCAATCCATTACCTTTGATAAGACATGGTGAATCATTACCAAATTTTACATATCCTCCTTTACATTGGTTTAAGGTTTCAAACTTATCTTTTCCACCATTCATATGATGGGAACAACCATTGTCAATGATCCAATGATAATTTTTTCTCATATAAGAGATTAGTACAGTTTTATCATCATCATCAGAATCTTCTTTCATTGCAACATAAACAACTTCTATATCATTGTCATCAGAATTATCAGTGTCATTGTCAGAAGTTTCTTCAGCAATATAAAAGGATTTCTTACCTTTGTCTTTGTTGTCCTTATATTTCCTGAAGTCTTGGTCATCCTTTCTGTCTTTGTATTCCTTGTATTTATTGTCCCTTCTTTCATCCTTCTCATTCTTGTCAGGACTTCTAGCAGCTATATGACCAACATTTTTGCATAAAAAACAAATGATAGGAAGTTTACCTCTGTATTTTCCTTTTCCTTTGGATCGTCTTTTTTCCAAAAGTGCTTCAAGTTCTTCAAGATCATCATCAGAAGTGTCACTATCACTGTCCACATGCTTCTTTCCTTAGATTTATTGAGAACCAGCTGTGATCTAAAACAAGAATCAATCCCTTGTGGATTATAGTTATCATAATTTGACATTTCAAATGCAGTGAGTCTGCCTATCAGATTTTCCAGATTTAGATTATTGTTAGGAGTACATCTCAATTCTCGAATTGTAGAAAATCTAATAGCATCTATAGGTGGTAAAGTTCTTAGCACCTTGCTCATGATGGTGTTTTCATCAATTGTTCCATTAGCCCCTCTAATGGCATTTACCACTTCTTTTATTCTACCATAGTACTAAATGACATTTTCACCTTCTTGCATTTTCAACTCATCACCTCTTAGACTTTCTAATTTAGTCCTCAACACATTTGTATCTCCACCATAGATAGTTGCAATTTTGTCCCACATATCTTTTTCATTTATGCATCTCTTTATATCATCAAACTCAGAATAGCTCAATGAGGATGCGATCTCCAACATTGCTTGATTGTGCTCTTGCTTTTCTCTTAGTTGTATAGCTGAGAGAGGAGTAGTAGGTGGTACATAGGCATGTTCAATAAGTTGCTTAGCATCATCTCTAATACCAGCCAAATGTAGTTTCATCAAGCTCTTCCATGCAGGGAAGTTATCTTTGTTCAGCTTGGGAACCTCCTTATACATCTTGATCTTTTCCCTCCAAGTACCTTCAAACTATTTTCAAGAGACCAAAGCTCTGATACCAATTGTTAGAATGAATTTAGAATAACTGAGAGGGGAGGGGTGAATCAGTTATCCTCAGGTCTAGATGTAGTAAATAAAACTTTTTGTACTTTAGATCTACTCGACAACAGTAGCATAAATCAAAAACTTTAATCATACAGTTTACTGTCCATTGAAATTAGCTTGTAGTAACATAACAGTAAAGCAAACCATAAGCATTCACACAAGTTGACACAAGTATTTAACATGGAAACCCAATATGGGAAAAACCACCAGTAACATGCTACCAAGTTTTCACTATTCTGAAGTGATGCCCTGTGAGGAGCCAACCCTGTTAAAGGTTACAATAACACACTGCTAGGTGTGACCTGGTTAAAGGATTTAATCACCCTATCAGGAGTAGCCTTGTTAGAGGACTTAGAAAATTCCAATCTGAATGTCACCTTGTTAGAGGATTTATACAAATGACTATTAAGTCAACCTTGTTAAAGGATTTAATTGATACAATGGTAAGAAAGTAATCAACAGTTTTTGATCTAATACATACAACTTACTTTGCAATTCAGATCTAATTACAACTCCGATGTTAACCTATTGGATAGCCTGCATTGTCATTTCAACCTTTTGATCTGCTTGGAAATCCGTCAAGCAATCACACATGCAACTTTCTGCTTCTACCTTTTGCCTTCTCTGCTAGATCATGCTAAACAGTAAATTAACTATGCAAAACTTTTGCATACACATACATTCATCCACACATAATGAATAACCCCTTGAGGTTATCATATACCTCTCTATCTAGGTTAGATAAATCTTTTGCCACTTAAACAAGATCGTAGATCTTAGGTTAGGTCAGATCCAACAGATCATTCCATGTTTGTATTACATTTACTTCTCCAAATTAGTCTCTAATTAAATATTGAAACCATGCATTAATTATGGTTAACCATACATTAAGTAATGTGGATCAATTTTAATTAACATTACATATCCCAATAAAATCAACTAAGTTGGCCAGAGATCTCAAATCTCATCATTAATCCAATTACTGTAAGTCGGCCAACATCACTGTTTCCACTCGGCAATTTCAATGGTGCTCGGCATCGAGAAAATTTTTTCTCGTCACAAGAAAATTTACTCGGCACAAGCATCTTTGATCATCATAAGCAACTTTACTCGGCACAAGCATCTTTGCTCATCATAAGAAACTTTACTCGGCACAAGCCAAACTTTCTCGGCACAAAACAGCCGGAAAAAATGTCTTTGAAAGATAAACAACTAATTAATTTGCCAGAGTGCCAACTGATCAAGTACCCTTTGAATTGCCTTAACTCAACCATTCACTTGGTCTTCTTGTTAAATATTCTTCATCAAAAATAGATATGGTACTCAAACAGATAGCAATAGTCTCACCAGTAAAGGTTTGACATCAATGACAAAATAACAATTTCTTGCAATGTCACTTTCCAACAAAAGTAGCTAGAGTTACCAAGGCCAAACCATCTAGTGAAGAAAAATTAAGTAAAAAGATGAAACTTGACACTAATAAACCTTCTATGTCAGTAAACAATGCGGCAAAGGACTTAACAGTACATGAAAATTTGGGACCACTTAAGGAATATTTATTATTATTTCAATGATAATGATAAGAGGACTCTTGAAGAAGAAACAATTCAATATTTGAATAAGTATAATAGAGAACCTGTGGAGATTATGCCAGATATTCCTAAATAATTGTTTTATATTTGGAAATAAGAAGAATGAATGTACAATTTGAAGAGAAAAGGATTAGAGAACAACTATTAATTGGTATTTGTCCTATTATTTCTTTGGATGAGATGGAAATATTTTTTAGAAGGCAAAGAAACTTTTCAGAAGAAAAAAAAGGATCAATAAACTGATGATTGACAAAACAAATCAAGTTATGCAGGTTACAGAGAAGATCTTGAATAAGATCTTATTAGATAATATTTTTGAATTTGTTTAAAAATATGATGATTATATTTATGACACAAATGTCCTTGACATTGAACCATTGCAAAGTATTATTCCTATGAAAGATAAAGTTCCTGATATGTATATCTTTGGAGTTTCTGTTAGTATTTTAGCTGCTCCTATGGTTGATGCTGAAGGTGAGAAGGAAAATGTTGCTGGAGAGAAGAGAAATGGTGAGGAAAAAAATTAATATGGAGGAGATAATAATGAAAGTGAGAAGGTTACAGTTGTAGAACAATCATTTTAAATGGAGGTTGAGATTTAAAAGGTGATAGAAGAGAAGAAGAATAAAACAAAAGTTGAGGGAAGAAACACTACTGAGGTGGTGAAGGATTTCTTAGATTAATAAAAGATGAAATTGGATGATGTACAACTAATTAAAAGTCCTAATAGTATTAAAACACTCAATCTTATTCAAATGATGAATCTTGCATATGTGACACAAGCAAAGGAAAGGAAAGAAATATTGAAGACACACATCAAGGACAATAAAATTTTGAGCCTTAAATATGATGTGTTGGAAAATATTATGCCTACACATGTGAGAGATAAAAATGATATGCTATCTAGCCATCTAAAGGGTCTAATCAATGTCGTAAGTATGCACTTTTAATCTTTAGAAAAATATTCTATGGTCAAAGTAAAAGATGAGTTTGACGATAAGAGATACAATCAGTTGTGTGATTTGAATCCAAACGATAGAATATCTTTAGGAGTAAGAATGAAAAACATCAAATATGATTTATCAAAAGGAGGAAATGTGTATAAAGCATGCATATCCTATCCTAAATGTGTTGATGACTTAGATAAGTTGATCAAGGATATTGATAAGAAGTTATTTGAATTGTATACATCATTTGATCCCTTGACAATTTTAGCATCCAGTCATGAAGGATAGGTAATTTATTTGATTGATAAGATTAAAATTTTGATCACAGAAAAGGAAAGAGTTATTAGGAGAATGTATGAGCTTAGAATATTAATTGCTCCTAAGATGAACACTTCTTTTTGTGGTTTGAAAGAGGCAGAAGAGACATTTGGTTCACTAGATACATTTGATCTACAATCAACAAAGAAGCTTCCCTATGCATTGTATGGATATATACAGATTATTGAGAGCCTGAAGAAGAGTTTGGATAAGGATTTCAGTACCTTAAAGAATTTCTTTTCTGATGTCTTCAAGCTTTTGTACAAGTATGAAAGGGTTACTTGTATATATGGGTCATATATAGCAATTTTGGGTAGATATTTTTCGTTGTGGAACCCTACCTTTATCATTGATGTAAAATGGGGAGATATATGTGTAGACACGTAAAATTGGTTAGGTGTTTACTAATTAGTAAAATATGCATTCTTCATCAAATTGCTCCACATCTCATCAAATTGCATCAAATCATCAAAATAGACATTTATTAAATCAAATTGGGACAAAATCAATTTAATCAAAGGATCAATTAACAATAAAATTAATTAATTAATTAAATATAATCCTAAAGGGATTAATTAAACTATATAATTGATTTTAATCAATTAATTTTATAGTTTAAATAAAAAATCAAATCCAACTTATTTCCCCTACATGGCTAATTTAATTAATTGATTGAATTAATAAATCCTAATATCTTTCAACATGAATTTGAGGAATCAATGAGAATTGAGAAGGGAAAGCACATGGATCACTCCAAATTTTTAATCTCAACCACTCATTTAGGCTTTTCATAATTTCCTCCACTCATCTTGTCCCAAGCTTTGAGACAATCATTTAAATTGTCCCCTCATTTGAAACCATTTGAATCCTTTCACTCAACTAAGGCTAAACTATGACCAATTGACTCCACCCCCTACACTTGGGAAAATCTGATAAATAGAGAGAATTTTGCAAGCATAATTAATCCTAGACATTTGAATGCAAAGCATCCATACTATAGTATTGTTTTAGAGAAATACCAAGCAATTTGAGAAATAGTAAAGCATTTCGTGAGAGCATATGAGAGAATTTGAGTGAATTGTTGAGGAAATTTGAGAAAATTGTGAGCTAGATAGGCATTGTTAGTAATAACTGAGAGGGGGGGTGAATCAGTGGCCTCAAAATATTCCAATAATCAACCCTTAAAACTTAGTACCAAAAAATTATACCTCTAGTTAACTTTAGTTCTGTAAGATGAATGCCTCCAAATACTTATATCAAATTACTACTTGTCGGAATGCTTCGTAAAACCTTCTACTATATGTTTACTGATAAGCAGTCTTTCTATTTACTGAAATACAGTAAATAACTAGTGTATATTGATCAATCTAGATTTACTTAATGAAATTAAAAACAATAAAGTAATGACTCATAAACACATTGACACATGGATTTTTAATGTGCAAACCCTGTTAAGGGAAAAACCACTAAGACCGGTAACCCAAAATTTCACTCTTCTAAAGTGAGGTCGGTGAAGAGCCAACCCATTAAAGTTTACAAACGCACTATTAGGTGTGACCTTGTTAGAGGATTTAAAAGAATAGTTTGTCACTTAGTATCTAGCATCTAATCCTACCATCCTTGATCAAACACTCACTTGGCTTGTCAATAGGTATCGGGCATATCCAATGCTACTTTTTATGATCAAATTTTTTGATACTCATTGGGATGTATCTCAATTAGAAAATACTTGTAAGTCCTTCTTGGTTAAGAGACTTGATGCTTCAATGGTTAAATTGAAATAGTAAATTGATCTGTTCACATATACAACTAGAATTGCAGATTTTCAGATCTATTGTAAGTGCATTACCTTTCTGATCAATGTTATCAATTCAATACCTTTGCTCCACACTATTCTAATCTATGATCCTGTATCACTGTTCGTCGGTGTTTGCAAAATTTAGCTTTTTCCTTAGCTTGATTGATCAGGTCTGAATGAAGACTTTCTTCTCCTTCAGAAGCTCTTCAGCATCTATTCTCTTGTCACTCCCCTAATTCACATTGAATTAGCTTGTCTCTTATATAGACATGATTTCACCATTTCTTGGCTTTCTTGATCTTGGCATGATCCACAATTCTTGCCAATTAGATTTAAAGAAAAAATCCATTTTTATCTCATAGAGATCTTCTTTCCAACTGGACAAAACAACTTTAAATCCTTTACTTATCTTTGGCTTTATCTTGTTTATTAAAATAATGATAACTACCAGTTAAGTCTATATTTATCTCTTGACATCTAAGCCTTTTGTCATTTATGAACTCTTTGTTCTGTCAGTCAATACTTCAGTTAATCATCGGTGACAACTAACTGTTCTGTCAGTGAGACTTCAGTTGTCTTTGGGATATCCATCTGTCGGGCAATAGTGTAATTTTGTCTATCAGGTTACACTGTGCTTTTCTCGTTGGGTAACAATTTGACTTTTCTCATCGGTAATGCTATGTTTTTTCTCGTTGGGTAACACTGTGACTTTTCTCTTGTTGGTTTACTCTCTCCATCGGTGTGCACTCCGTTGGTGTATACAGACACTTTGTGATTACTTAACTTTTGTGCATTACTGATAGCATAGCCTTTGATTCATTGGTTCTTTAAAGTCTTTAGCAGTATGTACATGACCATATAGATTATATCAAGTTGACATCAATGACAATACAATACATTAACTGATTTAATATCTTGCATTAACTTTCTATGTCTCGATGATCATTAACTTAACATTTTCAAACATTCAATCTGTTATAGTTCATCAATATCTCCCTTTGGCATTGATGGAAACATACTAAATTATCACACTATAGTATCACTAATACAATATGAAATATAACAGTCGAATTTCATCAAACTACCAATCTTATGTACTATAAATGATACAAATATATGGTCCTCGGTAAGCTCACATAGCTTAGATTTGATTCTTGCAACTCTCTCTCTATCTTCAATCCCTTCACTGGATAGATGTAGAATCTTTCTTCTTTTGATGTGATGTGTTCTCTTCTTGTGTTAAAATCTCTCCCTTTGATTGTTCTTTTCTTTTGATGTCTCTTTTCTCTCTTGTTAGCAATCTCTCCCTTTGTATGTACTCTCCCTTTGGATAATGTGATAATGGATATAATCTCTCCCTTTGACAGCAATGCCAAACAAATATTCCATAGTAATGCCAAACAATCCTTTCTATCCATAATATATTCCTTGAATTTCCCAATCCATCATCAATATAACAACTCTGGTGCTTGGTGTAGGTAGATACCTTGCTATGTACATATGTATCTATGAAGTCCATCTCTTTGCTTGCATCAACATGAATGATATTCTAAGAATATGTAGGTTGATGCATCCTTCTAGTCATCTTACTAACCAGTAGACAAGGGTCTAACCCCTAGTCTCTTTCTTAAGTACTCAAATGTATCCTTGAGTAGTGGCTTGGTGAAGATATCAGCTAATTGTTCATTTGATTGCACATACTATAGTATCACCTCCTTTTATTGAACTCATTCTCTTAAATAATGATACTTGACAACAATATGATTTGTCTTAGCATGCATGACTGGATTCTTGGAAATGTTAATTGCATTGGTATTATCACAATAGATAATGACTGGTTCAAGAATTGTCGTATGCATACCTTCCAATAACTGTTTGATCCATGCAATATTTGAGTAGTTTGCAGTAGCAACAACATACCCTGCTCCTGCAGTAGACTGAGAGATGCATCCTTGCTTCTTGCTAATCCATGTGACAAGTTTGTCACCCATAAAGAATCTTTCTCCAGCTGTGCTCTTTTGGTCATCAATGTTTCTAGCCCAATCAACGTTAGTAAAGACCTTAAGTTCAAATTTGCCTTCTCTTTTGTACCATAAGCCATAGTCCTCGGTACTCTTCAGATATATTAGGATTATTTTCATAGTCGTCATATGTGATTTCTTGGAATTAGCAAAAAATCTTGCTACTATTCCTACTGCATGTGCAATATCTGGTTTAGTATGTACACCATACATGAGTTTTCCAATCATTGATCTATACAAAGTTTGATTTACCTTAGTTGACTTTTCCTTCATTCTGATCTCCATCGCCTGGTACATCATCTTGCACAATATCCTAATTTTCAGTATTTGTAGCCTGATGCTCGGTTGCGGTATTCTGTTGCTTGGGAGCTATACATTGTTGTTCAGGTAGAGTGTCAGGTTATTCATTGTAAACAAACCTGTTGTAGTCCTCTAGTTCTTTTGTGCTTTCCTTTTCATTCTTCTTTGCAAATTCATCTATCTTTACATTTTCACTTTGAACAATTTTGTTAGAGGCTTTATTGAGACATTTATAAGGCTTGCTCTTGGTGGAAGACCCTAGAAAGATACCTTCATCACTTTTGGAGTCAAGCTTTCCATTTCTATCATCTTTTAAGATATAGCATTAACTACCAAAGATCTTGCAGTAAATTACATTGGGTGTGTGACCATACCATAGATCATAGGGTGTCTTCTTGGTGTCTTTCTTCAATTGTACTCTATTTAATGTGTAAATAGCAGTACTGACAGCTTCCCTCCAGAATATTTGGGTGATGCCTTTCTCTATCATCAGTGTCCTTGCACAATCAATAATGGATATATTCCTTCTTTCAGAAATTCCATTTTTCTATGGTGTTCTTGGTGCAGAAACCCATTTTAGTGAATTCATCTGAAATAAATTCCCCTCCTCTATCTGATCTTAAGCATTTCAATTCCTTACCACTTTGTTTTTCTAACATTGCTTTGTACCATTTAAACATCTCGAATGCTTCTGATTTATCTTTTAGAAACATAACTGTCATCATTCTAGAGTAAGCATCAACAAAGAGAATGAAATATCTATCACCATAGTAACTCTTTGTCCTCATGGGTCCACATAGATCAGTATGGACTAATTCTAGAATAGCATCAGATGTATGGGTTTTTCTTTTGAAACTAGACTTTGTCATCTTACCTTTTTGACAATTTTTGCACATGATATTGTCTGGCTTTGACATTCTTGGTAAGCCTCTTACATTTCTCTGTTTGCTTATCTTTATCATGTTGTCAAAATTTACATGACACAATATTTTATGCCACAGCCATATGTCTTCATTTCTAGCCATTAAGCAAGTGGTGTCAGTATCATTTAGATAGAATAAGTTACATTTTGTCTGCTCACTGGTACCAATCAACCTTCCTGATTCATTGAAGATCTTTTCCTTCTTATTTTCAAATTCTACTCTGTGACCTAAATTATTCAGCTGAGAAACACTTAATAGATTATAATTCAATCCTTTCACCCAATAATCATTTTCACATTTTATCAGGTTATTCAACATTATAGTTCATTTACCTTCAACTGGACAAGGTGTGTCATTACCCATTCTTACTGTACCACTATTATAATATTGAAAAGTATTAAAATTTTATTTGTCATTGGTCATGTGGTGAGTGCAACCACTATCTATGATCCAAATATCATTCTTGCTAACTTTAGATATGAGTGCAGTTTCTACATACCTTTCATCTTTATCTGAATCATCTTTTACTTCCACAAACACCATCTTGATGTCTTCATCAGATTCGGTGTCAATATCTTCATCTTTACATGTAGCTAGGTAACTAGCCTTCTTTCCTTTGTCCTTGTAGTCTTGGGTATCTCTTCTTTCTGATTGTTGGTTGCTTTTGTAATCACCTCTATCAAACTTCTTTTCAAATGATCTGTTATTACTTTTGTCATCTTTTCTTCTGTTAGGACATCTTGATGCAAAGTGTCCAATCTCTTTACAATTAAAACATACAAGCGGTAATTTACCTTTGTATTTACCTTTGCCTCTCTGCATTCTTCTAGCCATAAGTGCTTCAATTTCATCAAGATCTTCTTCTTCACTTTCACTTTCACTATCTTTTCTCATAGTGTGTTTATGACTTGATTTACTTATTCTCAAAAAAGATTTGAATGCAGACTCTATGTTTGGTAAGACACTATTATCAAAGTTATTCATCTCAAATGAAATTAGTCTTCCAATCAAACTATCTAGAGTAACATTGTTATTTTCTACTACTCTCATTTCTTGCTTGAAAGATACTCTAATATCATAAGTAGGCAGTAAGGTTCTTAAAATTTTACTTACCATTGTCTCTTAGTCTAGTACACCCCCAACTCCTCAGATAGCATTGACTACCTCTTTGATTCTTGTGTTGTACTGTGTGATGTTTTCACCTTCTTTCATTCTGAGATCATCAAACTTTCCTTTAAGGCTTTCTTCCTTGGCTCTCAAAACATTTATATCACCACCATGTACAAGCTTCAATTTATCCCACATCTACTTTGTATTTGTGCATGTCTTGACATCTTCAAATTCAGCATTGGAGAGTGAGGAAGCAAGCTCTATTATCATGCAGTTGTGCTCATGCTTCTCTCTCATTTTTTCATTTATGAGTTCTCCTATGGGAAACACATATTCAATATCTAAGTATTGAGTAACATCATTTCCAATACCTGATAAGTGAAGTCTTATCTTTCTTTTCTATGAAGCAAATTTGTCATTTTTCAACTTGGGCACATCTCATATATTCCTCTTGTGATCTTTATCTTAGGTCTTGAAACCTTCCTTCTAAGCACACAAGCTCTGATACCAATTGTTAGTAATAACTGAGAGGGAGTGAATCAGTGGCCTCAAAATATTCTAATAATCAACCCTTAAAACTTAGTACCACAAAATTATACCTCTAGTTATCTCTAGTCCTCTAAGATGAATACCTCCAAATACTTATATCAAATTACTACTTGTCAGAATTCTTTGTAAAAACTTTTACTGTATGTTTACTGATAAGCAGTCTTTCTATTTACCAAAATACAGTAAATAACTAGTGTATACCGATCAATCCATATTTACTTATGTGAAATGCAAAAAAATAAAGTAAAGACTCATAAACACATTGACACATGGATTTTTAACGTGGAAACCCTATTAAGGGAAAAACCTCTAGGATCGGTAACCCAAATTTTCACTCTTCTAAAGTGAGCTTGGTGAAGATCCAACCCTGTTAAAGGTTACAAACACACTATTAGGTGTGACCTTGTTAGAGGATTTGAAAGAATATTTTGTCACTTAGTATCAGGAATCTAATGCTACCATCCTTGATCAAACACTCACTTGGCCTGTTGATAGGTATCGGGAATATCCAATGCTACTTTGTATGATGAAAATTTTTGATACTCCTTGGGATATATCTCAATTAGAAAAGGATTTTAAGTCTTGATCGATTAAAGAGACTCGATGCTTCAATGGTTAAATTGAAACAGTAAATTGATTTTTTCACATATACAACTAGAATTATAGATGTTTAGATCTATTGTAAGTGCATTACCTTTCTGATCAATGTTATCAATTCAATACCTTTGCTCTACACTGTTTTTCTCTGTGATGCTATATCACTGTTCATCATTGTCTACATAATTTATCTCTTTCCTTAGCTTGATTGATCAGGTCTGAATGAATACTTTCTTCTCCTTTAGAGTCTCTTCAACATCTCTTCTCTTGTCACTCCCCTAATTCACATTGAATTAGCTTGTCTCTTATGTAGACATGATTTCGCCATTTCTTGGCTTTCTTGATCTTGGCGTGATCCACAATTATTGCCAATTAGATTTAAAGAAAAACTCTAGTTTTATCTCATAGAGATCTTCTTGCCAACAGGACAAAACAACTTTAAATCCTTTACTTATTTCTGGCTTTATCTTGTCGATTAAAACAATGATAACTACCAGTTAAGTCTATATTTAGCTCTTGAAAGATAAGCATTTTGACATTTCTGATCTCTTTGTTCTTTTGGTCAATAATTTAGTTAATCATCAGTGACAACTGATTGTTCCATCGGTGAGACTTTAGTTTTCTTTGGGATCTCCGTCTGTCGGGCAATACTGTAATTCTGTCCATCGGGTTACACTATGCTTTGCTTGTCACGTAACACTGTGACTTTTCTCATTGGTAATGTTGTGCTTTTGGTCATCAGGTAACACTGTGACTTTTCTCTTGTTGGTTTACTTTGTCCATCGGTGTGCAGTCCATCGGTGTATATAGTCACTTTGTGTATACTTAAATTTTGTGCATTACTGATAGCATAGCCTTTGATTCATTAGTTCTTTGAAGTCTTTAGCAGTATGTAAATGACCATACAAATTATATCAAGTTGACATCAATGAAATTACAATACATTAACTGATTTAATGTCTTGCATTAATTTTCTATGTTTTGATGATCATTAACTTAACATATTCAAATATTCAATCAGTTATAGTTCATCAAGGCATATCATTATCAATTTTCTCATTCTAGGACTGTCACTAGTAGAGATTAAAACTGAGAGCTCTATTAGTATGCTTAGTTAGAGATCCATGTGATGCTTAATGATTTTTTTTCAATTCTTAGCTTAATTATTAATATTCTTCCATAGAATTGTTAGGAAATAAACTAATCTCATGAAGGTGTAAAAATCACATGTGAGGCCTCACCCCGACCCACCATAGCATTACTGATTCATTCACACTTTGATACTTTATAATTTGGTATATTGACACACTTTTTGATTATCCTGACAGAGACTCGAGATACTATGTTATGATGA
>MU224422.1:2810817-2825569 GCA_018584345.1 Thuja plicata
TTCAGGTTGATTATCCTATTGTTATTCATTGTGATAATACTAGCACTATCAACATGTCTAAGAACCCTGTCATGCACGCAAAGACAAAACACATAGAGATCAAGTACCATTTCTTAAGAGAGAAGGTCACAGACAAAGAAGTGAAATTGGACTATGTGAGTACCAAAGAATAGTTGGCAGATATTTTCACAAAACCCTTATCAAAGGATACTTTTGAGTATCTTAGAGAGAAATTGGGAGTAATTCCCTCTCCTAAATCTGTCTAGAAGAAGCAGCAAAGACATCAGTCATTAAGTGATTGATGAATGGTTGACTACTCTACTTCTAGAGTAGTATCTGTTCCTAAAGGAGTATGGCACCCTTTTCCATTGATGTCAAAGGGGGAGTATATAGTAAGGAGGAGTATGTACTAAGGGGGAGCATATACTCTGGGGGAGTATATAGATAGAACAAAAACACAGACAGAGAAACTGCAGAAGTTTAGAGAAATCCTTGATGAGGATATTGAGAAGATTGTAATAGAAAGAGGACACTATGAACAGAGGATGTTTTTGATATCATATGTTTCCATCAATGTCAAAGGGGGAGATTGTTGGAGATTTGATTCAGAGCAGCTGATTGATTGTATGTTTGTCACTGATGACAACATAGAATACACAGTAGTAATTCTGTATGAACTTATCTGAATGATGACATGAAGACTTGTGTGGATAGATACATGTTGTTAACATGTTTATTATTTTATGTTCATACACGCAGAACCAGATATGATGTTTCAGTAAAGTTATGCAATTCTATTATTAACAGTTACAGTTTTGGAAGTATAATGGTTTAGGGCCGATGTATATAACATGTTACATGAGTTGTGCATATCTTTAGGATATGTGTGTGTATATTCATGTTGAGTTATGATTTGATGATATAAATCCAAAGGCGCCAAATGTGTTTCAAGATGATTGCAAAGTTATGGTTAAATTGGTGAGGCCGACTCAGTGAAGCGTTGCGTCTGTTTAGAATTGACTTGCGTGGACTTAATATTGTTTGCATGCTTAGTTAAGCCAACTAAGATATTGATGAAGTGTTTCTAAGAGCTGACATAACCTTCTAATTTGGAGAAGATACTTATAGCAGTTCAATTATGATACGCTAAGTGTGAATGATATGAAATGTAAAGAAAGGTGTATAGAGTAGATTATCAAAGTTGGTTCATTCATCAAGGATCTATGTGAAGAAGAAGTGAAAGATTGTAATACACTGGAACTGATTAAGACAACAGTTCTACTCTATAGTTCATCATCAGATATAGTGCATATCTATCATATAGAAGGTTGTAGCCTTCACCATCAAGCAGTGAGTTTTTGGATAGTGAGTCCACCACCCCTAACAGGGTTACTTGTAAAAGACTCCTAACAGGTTCCGACCCTTAACCAAGTCACTATACTTATTGCATTGTATTGTACAACTCCTAACAGGGTTGAAATATCTTCTAACAGGGATTACTACAAACAAGTATAGTTTATTGTGGGTGTTAATTCCCACCAGGGTTTTTACCATTTGGTTTCCCCATAATCAAATTGTGTGTTGAGTACTGTGTTATCTGATTATGCATTTACTTTGTTGTATACTAAGATTAAAGAAGTAAAAATAACTGAAGTTACTGATAACTTATTCACCCCCCCCTCTGATTTATCCTTTGGGACTATTCTAACACTTCAAGTCTATACAAATGCTGATTGGGCTGAAAACTTAGATGAAAAGAAGAGAACAATTGGAGGAGCATTCTTCATTGGTGACATACTTGTCACATGGATCAGTAAGAAGAAAGGATGCATCTCAAAATCTAATGTAGAAGCAGAGTATGTGGCTTCTACTACAAATTTCTCTAATATAGCATGGATCTTGAGAAATTACTGGAAGGTATGAAAATGAAAATTATTGAACTATTTATTATCTATTGTGATAATAAAAGTGCAATTAATATTTCAAAGAATCCATTCATGCATGCTAAGACTAAGTATATTGCTATCAAGTATCATTTCTTGAGATAACAAGTGTAAGAGAAGGAGGTGATACTAGAATATGTTCAATCCAAGGAACAATTAGCAGACATACTCACCAAGCCATTGCCTAAAGATACATTTGAGTACCTGAAAAAGAGACTAGGGGTCCAACCCTTGTATATTGGTCACTAAGCTGACTAGGAGGTTGCATCAGTCTACACAAAATCAAAAGATCATTAATGTTGATGCAAGAAAAGAGATGGACTACAAAGATACACCTGTACACATCAAGGTACTTATCTGCACCGAACACAAGAGATATTTTTGGCTAATACATAGCTATTTTGATGATGGAAAGGAAATTCAAGGAATATATTAAAATAAAGAGAAATTACTTTGGTATTGTTGTGAAAGAGAGAGAATATCCAAAAGGAGAGATGAATTAAGAGAGAGATTATAACCATATGAAATATCCATCAAAGTAAATAATATCATGAGGGAGAGAATATCCAAAGGGAGAGAAGTATTCAATGAAATAAATTCCTGTCAAAGGAAAAAGAGATATCCATCAGAGAGAGGAACAATCAAAGGGAGAGAAAAGAACATAAACAAAAGATTCTACATAAAAGGGAGAGACATAATTAGAAGATGCAACATCTATCCAATGAAGGGAATGAAGATTGAAGAAAGTACTCTACAAGAAACAAATCTAAGCTAGAAGAGCTTACCGAGAGTCAGACATTTGTATTGGTTATAGAACAATAAGTTTGGTAAATTTTGATGAACTACAATTGATATATTTCATAATGTATTAGTAGTATGTAGTATGTTTCCATCAATGCCAAAGGGAGAGATTGATGAACTATAACTGATTGAATTCTTGAAGTTGTTAAGTTGATGATCACTGAGATGTAGAAAGTTAATGCAAGACATTAAATCAGTTAATGTATTATATTGTCATTGATCTCAACTTGATATAATCTGATTGGTCATATTCATATTTTTAAAGACTTCAAAGAAACAAAAGAATAATGGTTATGTTATCAGTAATTCATTAAATTTTAGTATACACCAAGTGACAACAAACACTGACGGATAGTGCACACCGACGAATAGAGAACCCCAAGATAAGAGTCACTGTGTAAACCAAGAAAGATACTCGAGAAATAATTACCGAAGAGCATAACCAAAGTGATACCTGATGGAAAGACAACCCCGATAGATAGATAGAGATGCCCAAGGAAAATTGAAGTTAAGACCGAGCAAACAAGGAGTTAAACACCGATCATAATTGAAGTTCAGAAACAAAAAAAGACTTAGCTGGCAAGAGCTAAACATGGATTTAAATGGTTGATTACATTGTTTTCATAGACAAATTAAAAGCTAGAGATAAGATAGAGCTTTAAATATATTTTTATTCTAGTTTTCAAAGGGAAATATGCAGGATAAACTAGAGCATAGCATTAAAGAAAGAATGGTGAGATTTCTGGATCACGTCAAGAACAAGAAAGACAAAGACCTAGAAATGGTGAAATCATGTCTATAAAGAGACAAGATATTTAATTATGAATTAGGGGGTGAATATAGAAGAGGATTCTGAAGAGATACTGGTGAAGAAGAAAGTCTTCATATAGTCCTGATCAAACAAGCTAAAGAATAAAGAGCTAATATTTCAGCAGACACCGAGCAATAGAGAAAAAACATCACTGAGTAGAAAGAAGTGGAGAAAAGGTATATAAGAGAAAAATTGATTAGAAAGGTATTATACAATAGATCTGAAAATATGCAAGTCTAAGTTGTATGTATGAAAAAATCATTTACTATTTTAGTTTAACCATTAGATCAGAAAGTCTCTTAACCGAGCAGGACTTAACAATCCTTTCTATATTGAGATACACCCTAAGGAATATAAAAAATTTTGGTCATGAAAATAGCATAGTGAATGCCAGATATCAGGTGACAAACTATTATATTTAAACCTCTAACAAGGTTGCACTTAACAGTGTGTTTGTAACCTTTAATAGGGTTGGCTTTTCACTAAGCTCACTTTAGAAGAGTGAGAATTTTGGGTTACCGGTCCCAAGTGGTTTTTCCCTTAACAAGGTTTCCATGTTAAAAATCCATGTGTCAAATATGTATATGGTTCATTTCTTTGATGTTTTTCTTTACACATTACTAAAAGAGGATGATCGGTAAACACTAAGTTATTTATTATATTTCGGTAAATACTAGACTGCTAATCTGGTGCAGGAGCACCTTAAGGTCTTGTATAGATCTTTAAAACATTTTGGCTTGTAAGTTGGTTTGGAAATCCACCAAAGGTAATAAGGACTAAATATTAAGTCCCAAGTTTGTTTTTGTGTGTGTCTATAGGTAGGAGTGATTAGGGTTTAGTGTTTGATGATATCAAGTAGGATCTACGAGTTTAAGTCCTAGAAAGTCAACCAAAGGGTCAAAGGTTGACTAGAACTCCAAAATGGAGTGGCACCTATTGAACCAACTCACAATAGGTGCTTAGTAATCATGCCAAAAGCCTCTCTTAGGAATATTTTATTCAATCTAAGGATCACTTCTCCCACCATGAGGTGCATTTAGTTTGTCAACCCAGGGACATATACTTGAAATGGTACGACATAGTATGTGCACTAAGTTTCTTAAAGAGCCACTCTACCTATGCTGTAGGAAAGTAAAGTACATGAAAGGAATCTATACTAGGGTTGTAGGAATGGAAACACACTTAATCCTTACTAAAATGAATGCTACAACTTGCAAACTCTACTTAAACCTATTCTTTCAACCTAGAGCATTCACTATAACTATCCTTGCAGGTGCTATAAGAACATTCACAAAGTACAATGCTGTAGGAAGAAACTATAATCTTAGATCTAGAATGCTTGGAAATGTAGAAAATAAATCTATTCTACTTCTACTCTAATCCACCTACCAAGTGGATCCCTTGGTCAGCTTCTGCTAATCTATGAAAAAAAAATATAAACCAAAAGTTAACTTCATTATCTTTCAAAACTGATTACCTGAGAATGATATATTAAACTAAAAATGAACTTGCTGTGCAAGATACAATCAGAACATTGTATTCCAAAAATCTCCAAACTTAGAAACTATCAATATCCTCCCTATAAATAGAGGATTGACTTCTTTATTCTAAAACATAAAAAGGAACTATCTAACTAAAACCATGCCAAAGAGAAAAAATAGGAAACACACCAGCCCACTACATGTGCAATGAAGTCTAGGCGACCAAGTCAATATGCTGGGAATATAGAGGGAATATAGCAGAGCTAAATTCATACATCTCTGAAATAGTGGCTTCTAATTTGCGGTAGTTGTGTCTTCTAATGCCATGATGGCTTATCTGTTTGAAGCTGGTCTTTAGTATCCTCCTTCAATGTTGTCGACCACTCCCCACAAATCCTACTTCCTGGTAGGATTAGTTATCATGCAAAAGATATTCATACAAGTAGCTCATTAAAATTAATCCAGATATTAGAACACGCATTATGATTATTATATGAAATACTACAATATATATAATATTGGTATAATATGACATATCTATTCCACCCATGGTTTAATGGTTCTATCTGTACTTGACACAAGTTCAACTGACTAAAAGTTCACAATTGTTCTGATAATACTTAAAAATAGAGTATAAGGATTAATATAATAGAGACAGTAAAATGGTCTCATCATTTTCCCCTTGGCAAGCTGAATGCTTGTCCTCAAGCATTACATCTTTTGGTAGTTTCTCTGAAATTGCCAACCTCTATTCTCCCTCTCCTTTGGCTTTTGAAGGTGTAGTAGAACCCCCTTGTTTTCTCCCAGACATCTACTCTGTGATTTTCCTACAGTCGATCAAGTCTGTTAGTATTGATGTCATACAGGGGCCAGAGGAGCATTGGTGGCTGCATGGTGAGTGGAATCCAAAGTTCTTGTCTAGTTTTCCTTCCCAGCTGCATGTATTTTGGCACTGTTTGAATAGCTGCTTGAAGGTTGATAGGACTGTGTGGCTCAGATTTCTTCAATGCCTCAGATAACCTACCCCATCTACTTTTGGCTCTAGCTAGGGCTCTCTGGAAGACAAAGTAAGACAAACCATCGTATTTTTCATAGACATCTATACGAATCCCAAAAAATTTTATCACTTGTTTCCTCCTTAATTTTTCCATAAGTTAAATTGAGCCAATCTCTGAGGAGTATATCTGGCTTGCTGCTTTTTTCTCTTAATGGTAATGGCTCTATTTTCTCTTATTCCCTATAGTTTTCTAACTATCTATCATAGTTGGCTTCATTATGCATCCATGACATTAATGCCCTTAGGTGTATATCCTCTATGTAGAGTAGAGGATTCCACTCAGTCTCAGCTGGGATAATGAAGTTATGTATGTACAGTTCACAAAGTAGATTTTGCTTCCATGAGGGAACAGTCTGGTAAAGGCAATAAAATTCTTGGGGTAACTTGAACTTAGAGTCTATATCTTTAATGGTCATCATTAGCTAGAACAAGAGGAAATGTTCTTTCAAATAGATGGTATAAACCCTAGGAGGTGGCCTACATGCAATTATTTGATCAGCCAGTTTGAGGGAATGATCCATCTTTTGTTTTTGTTTTGCCAATTGCTCTTTCAATTCTGCAATTTCTTCCCCTTGCTCTATTATTATTCTTTTCAATTTCTTCTTCTCCTCTCCCCATAAATTTGTTGTTATAACATACTTATTATGCAATCCAAAGAGAAGCGTCTGCAAGGTAATTGGGCCACAATCTTCTGCCTGATTTCTTTGCCTCCTCTGTTCCTTCCAAGACTACTCTAAGAAACTTATTAACCAAGTTCTATTGTAGGGTACTAAGCTATTTTATGTATAGGATACCTAATGGATTACTAAGGCATTCTCCTTGTTAATGTCTGGAATATCCTGATGGATTTCCTGGGGACTATTTTGGTAAACATCAAGTTCAGCTTCATAAGTTTTTGTTGAATGCGGTGGAAAGTCTGGAACTGCAGACTACTTTGGGGAATCATCTGGAATAATTTTCACATTGGGTTTTTCATCAAATTGCAAAGGAGAAGTGTGTTGGCTTTCAGAGGGTGCTCTAGGGAGCTATTCTCTCATTCTAGGACTCCATATAGGGGTTTTTGCAATTTCTAGAGCCTTTTTCTTAGTAGCCTTCTTCGGTTTCTCTGCTGCAAGAGTAGCTGTTGCAGGAACCAACTTCCTTTTCTTCCCCTTTGAAGAAGTAGGGGTTTGTGGTTTGGCTATAGGAACTTAAGGTTCTTCCTCTAATTTTTGTTTTCCTTTGGTTTGGGAAGAAGTAGGTACATTTCTCTCATGAGCAGGTAAGGGCACACTTTCTTGAAGATTTATGGTTTCTTCCCCTTGGGTATCTTGTTGAACGGCTGGGTCAGATGGTATTGCATTATCATGACCAATTTGTACATTAGGGTTAACTTATGGTTGTAGAGTTTTGTGCTGGAAAAACACTGACCATGCCATGGGAGAGGAATCCCTAAGATATCTTTCTATTAAAAATTTAACTAGGGCATGGTGGGTGACAAAATTTGCATTTCCTTTTTGGGTCTTGTCAGCACTAATGCATAACATATTGTACAAGAAATTTGGGATATTTACTGGTAGATTATGCCTTACATAACTCAGTAATTTGAAATGATGTATGTATGAATTGGAAAATCTCCATTCACGTAAAATAACTGATGATATGCATAGAAAACTCATTATACGGTGGAGGGATAGACATTCTTTTGCACCCTTGTTTGGTAATTTCCAATGGAGGGTCGCCTAGTAGGGTAAACTGGGCCCTAGCTGATCTAGCATCATGCACATTGGGGTAATGTTCCCCAACCATTGGTAATCTAGTAAATTCTACTATCTGCTCCTCTATTGTGACCACGGTCGATCCCCACACAATTTCTTGCCCTTCTTTGAATGTACTCATAAATTCAGCTGCTGAGTCCTCATCAAATTCTGTTAACCTTAAGAAGTATCATAGCCAGCCACATGTATTAAATCTTCTTACCACTTCAACATCTAAAAGTAGCACACGATGTACTACTGGCTTGTGTCTCTGTAAGTGACCTCCCATCTGTACTTGCCAATTTTTAATTTGTCTGCCCTTGTAGAAGATAAATTCCCTATTCCTTGAATATCAGACTACTCATTTTTGAAAAACTATGGGCTTTCTTTTGAATTCCTCTGTCATCCTTAGTATGAACAACGATGATGTATTTTAACAAGAGAAATTAGTCTTTACTACAGGTTGCCACTTAACTTAATTATAAGTCACATCAAGTCTGACAATCATGGAGGATTTGGGAATAAAGGTACGACAGTTGTGCGATATAGCACTAGAAATTTTAATGAGACAAGTCTAAGTACAGATTTGAGGTGACATAAAATATTTTAGGAATAAATAGAAATGACAATTTGGAATTAATACACTTCCCCCCCCCTATGAAATATTGAAAAGTGTCCACACTTGGCAGACTTGGCACGAGGAAAGGAACTGGCTTAATACCGTAATGATATATTTATTGCAGTACTAGATATAATAATCAAAATCTATGCGCTAAAAATGGAAAAACATTGAAAAGTATGTACCTGTCATTCAAACTTTACATGTGCCATCAAAAGGAGGTGAGAGTGGAACAAAAGTGGTAGTGGTTTGCATCAGCATACTCAGCTCTTATTGAAAGCAAAGAAAGAATGATTTTGATGACGTGGTTAGTGGGTGGGTGGTAGATAAAGAAATGAGATGAGTTGGAAAGAAGAAGTAGAAAGTGAATGGAGGAATGTACTTCATGTAAAAATAAAGTTTTTATTATGGACATGCTCGATGGAATTTTACTGAAGAGTTGCAGGAAGAAGGTTTGCACCCTCTGCTGTAGGAAGTGTTACCTGTTTCTCGTTTGAAATTTGTTATTGGAATTGCTACAGGAAGTCTTCTTTTGTTTGAGGTTGGTGATACAAATTTAGCCAATGTCTATATAATAATAGTTTGAATTGCACTGGGTCAATTGTGGTCAAATGGATGGCTCCATTGGTGAAGACATGGCTTATTTCATATGGCCCCAGCCATCTTGTCTGCAACTTGCCTGGTATTTCTTTGAATCTTGAATTGTATAGCAATGCCCAATCACCAACTTGAAACTGTTTGTTCTTAATATGTGAGTCATGCCATTTCTTCCTTTGTTTCTGGACTATTTTAGTTCTCTCTAGTGTAGATTTGTGAATTTCATCCAAGGAATTGAGATGCAACAATTGCTCCTTTTGTGCTGCAAGAAGATCTATATTTAACTCCAGTGTTGTCCACATTGTTTTATATTCAAATTCAATGGGTAGCATTGTTGCTTTTCCATATAACAGCTCAAATGGAGTGAACCCTGTGGTGCTTTTCCAAGTTATTCTATACGCCAGAAAAATTTTGTTAGTCTTCTACTCCAGTCCTGGCGATGCAAATGAATTGTCTTTGTTAAGATGGCTTCTATTTCTCGATTTGTAACTTCAACCTGTCTATTGGCTTGAGGGTGATAAGGAATTGAATTCCTATGTCTGATATTATATTCTTTCATGAGCTCTGTTATTAGATTAGAAGTGAAATTGGCACCTTGGTCAGTTACAAGTTCTCTTGGTACTCCATATCTAGTGAAAATCTCATCATACAAAAATTCTGCAATCTTATGGTCTTGGACATGTTTCATAGCTTTTACTTTGACACATTTGGTTAGATAGTCAGTGCACACCAGGATGTAAGATTTCCCATTGGATGGAGGGTCTATTGGACCAATGAAGTTCATGCCCCATTTTTCAAATGGAGTCAGATCTATTTGGTCGACCCATTCTCTGACATTTGTCACATTTCCTTGTGTAGTTGACTGCATCCTTGTGAAGTGTAGGCCAATAATATATGGTTGTTAAAATATTTTGGGATATTATTTTTGCTGCAAAGTGTCCCCCACATGGTTCATTATGACAGGCATAGAGAATGTCATATGTCTCATCTTCTCACACACATCTGCCCATTACTTGATCATGTTAGAATTAATCTTTCCTTGGTTGTTATATTTACTAGGATAAACCAAGGTATCCTTTATTATTCTTAGATATTCCTCCTTATGAGGAATCCTACACTTGGATCACACACTTATGACATGTGGCATCCATAGAAATGGGAGTTACAATGTAACTCCCTCCTCACCTCTCTATTAAAGAGATGGCTTTCTTTCTCTCACACACATACTAGACACAATTTTATTCCTCTTCTTCTTGGAAATTTTGTATGAGCTTTGCTCTCTCTCTCTCTCTCTCTCTCAGGCATTTGTTGCCACTGTCATTAATATCACGGGGTTTTTTTTTATGCTTTTCCCCCTTCAAAATATTGTCTCCTTGTTTTATTGTGCTTGGTAAATGCTCCTAGTTTTTGTGATTATTCATGGTAACACTTCTTTCCTTGCTCATTGATTAAACAATTTCCTAACTCTATATTTTATTATTATTATTTTAATATAGTATCAGTGCAGGTTGGTTTAATCATGTTTTGAGTGTGTAGGTGAATGAGCTACCATATCTTGGAGCACTCCAATTTTGGAGACTCTTGAGAGATTTTTTTTGCTAGCACATTTTCTACTAATCTAATTAAGTAAAGAAAATTAAATTTTTTTTTAGGTTTGGCTGGTTTACCGCCAAACCCGGTTTTACCTAATTGGTTACCTTTTTATTTATGTATCTAATACAATTCTTTATTATCAAAATCTCAGTACTTTTAACAAAAAAAATAACTCAAATTAAATCTTAATTTTTTTTAGGTTTGGCTAGTTTACAGCCAAACCCGGTTTTACCTAATTGGTTACCTTTTTATTTACGTATCTAATACAATTCTTTATTATCAAAATCTCAGTAATTTTAATAAAAAAAAAAACTCAAATTAAATCTTAATTTCTCATATTATTTTTATTTATAATATTAAATCTAGTTCTTTAATATTATAATTTAATGTTTAAAAGTTATTCCACTTTCTAATTTCGGTTCATGCCTAGTATATTCTTTTTAAAAAAAATTGTAATGATTTGTTTCTATTCTCATATCATTGCATGCATTTTTTATATATAGCATATTCTCTGTTAAGCATTTCAGTTTTTTAGGTTTTTTTAATTTATTGCATGTTAGTTCTTCAAGTTACTGTTCTTCATCATATATAGCTGTGTATTCTCCTTTTTTTGTAGCAATCATCAATTTTTTTCTTCTTGCTTCTCAGTACTCTTTTTTCTGATCTGCAAATTGGCTGTTTGCCTTTTATATGCAAAATCATTCTATCTTGGCAATTAAAATACTATGTATTCATAATATTGTTTAAATTCTGCATGTAGAGTAGATCTAGCTTTTTGGATATTGTAGCCTAGATAATCTTTCTCTACCAATTAGAGAGAATATTAGGCTATAATAACCCAAAGGGTAAAATCTTAATGATTTTTCTTTTGTGAATTAGTTAGTTCTCAGACTTTTCTATTTATGTGTCTGTTCTAATATATATCTCATAGCAGATATAAATTTTAGTTTGTTACAGTGCAGCTTATCATATTCATTATCTTGTTCATGCATTTGTTTTTTTAAAAAAAGAGATTCAAATTTGGATTGAAATCTGGCTTCTTAACTATGTTGTTATTGTGCACTAGCCCAAAAGGGTTTTCAATCTGAAAGAGGGTTGATTACCTTCTTAGCATGCATGCTGCAGTAATATCTTTACAAATTACCATGGGGCATTATTGAGGTGTCTATGTTTTTTTATTGTATTCTTCTAACCGATCGGCCTATTTTCTAGCTTTAGATTTCTTTCTTGTTTCTTGCATTTCTTCTGCTTATTACATTGTTTCATTCTAATTTCATTGTTAGTTATTTTTTTTTCCTTTATATTGTTTGGTCTTCTCTGTCGGCTTATCCCAACTTGTGTGACTCCTCTCCTATGAATCATTCCAACATATGGAAATGCAATTCCTGCGACCAAAAATTTGATACGCCTTAAACCCTTCGGGACCTGATTTATGAACGTTGGGAAAATAGATTCGATCCTGATTTAAACACTGTCATACTCCCTGCTTTGCGTTTTCACCTTTGCCCTTCACATTTCCCTGCCGCCACCTCTCTATTCTGCCACTCTGTCGCCACCCCACTCTGCCGTCACCACTGGATCCTCCTCTTCCTACCTTGCATTCAAAGGGATAAGGTTATTAGCATGGGGAAATTTGGTTCCAAGTAGTTGGTAATGCATCTTGGTTCCTCCACTCTGCCGACCCCGACCTGCTTTCCTCGACCCAGAGCCGCCGCCACCTTGCACCTCTCTGCCGACACCACTCCTTCCACTGCCACTCCTTCCGCCATGGTTTACTCCACCCGCCCCTCCACCGTTGCACCACTCCCACCATTTCCCTTCGCTCCCCCCTTCCCCCGAGTTCTACCACAGTGACATTTCACTATTCAGCGGGCAGCAGGCAGCAGGCCATTTGGTTTTTTATTTTTATTTTTCTAGTTTAGTAAATAGTTCTTTCTTAGTCATTTTTTAATTTTTAAATAGATTTCATTTTAAATATTGTTTATTTTTATATTATATTTAGTTTATATAGTTTTAGTTTTAATTTCTTAGATTAATCCTTTTTAGATTTAGTTTTTTTTATCTTTAAATTAGATTTAGTTTAATATATATAGATTCAGTCTTTTAATCTTAGTTTTTTTTTCTTTTTTTTCTTTCGGCTCTTTATTTTTAATGGTATAGACTTAGCTTTTTAAATAGTTTTAGTTAATTATTTTTTAGATTTAGCTTAAATCTTATAGTTGTTTAATATAGATTCGTTTTCAATAGTTTTAATTTACTATTATTTTTTAATCTTTTTTTCATTCTTTTTTAATTAGTTAGATTAGCTTTTTTTCCTTAAAAGTTGGAAACTATTGTTATCTGCTTATCATGTTCTCTAACTCATCTTTTTTTTGCAGGGTTTGTTTCTTTTATCTCTATTTTTCATTTCAGTTGTGCACAATAACAATTAGATCCATTTCTTGTTTTATCTCAAGTGACCATTTAAGTTTTTAGATTCTATTTGTTTCTAACGTTTCTCTGCAGGTTCAAAGTTTTTTTCATTCTGCATGCAATAGATTTAGTTTTCCTTCTCTTTCATGTTCAAGAGTTCTCGTTGTTATCTATTAATTCATAACAGATTGACCGAGATTTGTTAGTTTTTAGTGCATTTAGTTGCAGTTGTTCTCTGGTGTTTTCTTTTTCCTTGCATGCCCCTTTGGTGTAAGCTGTTATAGCTTTCTGCTAGTGCATGCAAGTGTATTTAGTTTGTTCTTTAGTTCTTTTCTATTTTCTGTTAAGGGTTCTCTATTTTTTCCTAGTTTAGATCTTCGTATTTCATCATGACTACCCTGATGCCAGAAATTAAGTTAACCAGTACAAATTATCATGCATGGAAAATGCACATGACTTTCATCTTTAGATTTAGACACATTTTAGATATTGCTACTGATGCTAGTTCAAAACCAGTAGCCACTACTCCTCAACCTGACCAAACAAATTGGAAAAATAAAAATGAGGAAGCACTTGGTTTAATCGGGATCTCCTTAAGTCCTAAATTGTATGTCTTAATTTCTACTTGTATAGAAGCCCATCAGACTTGGGACATCCTGAAAAATACCTATGACAGTGCAGATGAGACTCAAAAAATCTAGCTTCAAGACCAACTTGAAGACCTCAAGTATACCGACTTCAACTCTGTTGATGATTTCTTGCTCAAGTTTGATTCCATTAGAGTTTTATTAACTGGTTTACAAGTTCCTCTTTCTGATTTAAGGATAATCCACATAATTATTCGTAAATGTTTGCCTAGATAGTTTCAACAGTTTATTACAAATATTTACTCTTAGTTAGCTATTCCTTCTTTAGCAACTCAATTAACTTATGTCATTTTTCAAAATATGTCACGTCAAGAGGAAGCTAAATTGATTCAGTTTGGCATTCTTAAATCTCATGAACATGCATGTCTCTCAAAGTCACAATAACAATAGATCCTCTAACACTAATCAAAATAACAATCACAATCATCAAAGATCTAATAATACTCATAATTCAAATAATAATCAACATTATCAAAGATCTAACAATACTAACAATTCTAGGCTTTCAAATAACTATTATAATAATAATCATTCAAATAGGCCTCATTGCACCTATTGCGGTAAAGATGGTCACTTAATTCATAACTATTTTAAGAAACAAAAAGATGATCGACATTATTCTCAAAGTTACTCAAATGAAAAATCTAATGAAAATCAATCTCATTTTGCTTTTACTATTTGTTTTAATACTTCTAAACCACTTGAATGGATTATTGATAGTGGTGCATCTCAACATGTTACTTCTCATAAGGAAGTCTTTGATTCCTTGCAACCTAATTCTATGAATATTCCTATTTTTTTAGCTGATAATCATTGCTGTCAAGTTGAAGGAACTGGTAATGTTTCTGTTCCAAATGGTAAATTACATGATGTGCTTTATGTTCCTAATTTGGAAGCTAACCTTATTTCTGTTCCTCAATTATGTCAAGATTATAAGGTTGAGTTTCATAAAAAGAATTGTCATATCATTGATCCTAACACTGATCAGATAGTTGCTAATGCTAAATTGGATGATGATAATCTCTTTAAATTTTATCAATTTGCATCTCCTAGAT